>CAUYLG010068795.1:0-95666 GCA_963573385.1 Cacajao melanocephalus | reverse complement strand
CCCGGGGGGTCGCACCAGTCCTTCTGTCCTCACGTTGGCAGAGAGAGATAATCTACTCTGAAGTCTTTGTAGGGGCCTGGGCACCTTTGGGAGCCTGAGCTGGAACTGAAGCTGGAGCTGCAGCCTGGGCCTTGGTTTGATCCTTGGTCAGCCTTGGCCTTTGGCCGGCAGAGCCTGAGCCCTTTGGCAATGCGTGCACGAGCACGCTTCCCAAGCTTGGGGTGGGCAATGTAAGCAAGTCAATCGAGCTTGCGGCTGACATCCTGTGGGATCTTGGGCTTAACCTCCTTGGGCTTTACGAGGGTCTTGATGGCCTCAGTACGTGCACTCATGGCCTTGGCATTGTTGGCCTGCATCTTCTTTAGGCCCTTCTTGTTGTGCTTCTTGGCAAAGCGCATGTTCCTCAGGAACTTGGGGTCCACCCCCTTAAGAGATTCGTATCTTTGTGATCGGGGTTTCTTGATACCATTTCTGTGCCACTTTCGGGACTGGTTGTGTGTGGTGTGGTTCTTGGACTTGGCCATGTCTGCATCTAAGCCGCAGTTCCCGAATAAAAATTATTTTTAATGGTGAGCTAAAAACTTGATCAAGTCCTTCAATTTTGTTGCAAATTAAAGAATGGAATCTACCTGACTTGTGAAAAAATGCTACCCAGTCACTGATATCACTGCCTTATCACCAACATTCTGATTTGTCTCTCCAGTGGTGTAGAAGGTCTCTCACCACAACGTACTATTCGAAATGTCTGGCCAATGTGCCTTTCTTTGTAAAGTAGAAGGTAGAAAATATGAAAGACAGATCAACTTTAGAATCTAGAAAGCCCCCTTAGAAATACCTATGGGCTTTCGTTCCTTTTTTTTTTTTTTTTTTTTGAGACCAAGTCATCCTCTGTTGCCCAGGCTGGAGTGCAATGGGGCAATCTTGGCTCACTACAACCTCCGCCTCCCGGATTCAAGCGATTCTCCTGCCTCAGCCTCCCGAGTAGCTGGGACTACAGGCACGTGCTACCACACCCAGCTAATTTGTGTATTTTTAGTAGAGGCGGGGTTTCACCATGTTGGCCAAGAAGGTCTCAATCTCTTGACCTCGTGATCTGCCTATCTCAGCCTCCCAAAGTGCTGGAATTACAGGCATGAGCCACCATGCCTGGTAGGCTTTCTTTCTTTCATTTTACCCTCATTGCATACAGCACTAACTCTAGCACTGACTGTGGTTATTTTATCCATCAAGTCTTGTCTGTTTGGTTACACTGCAAGTTCCCTGAAAGCAAGATAAAGATCTTAACCTTCTCTTAAAACTCTAGAGCCTACAGCCTATACCTCAGTGTTAGGCGCATGTAAAACTCCCAGAAAGTTTACTGCCCGAATATGTAAATATCAGCATATTTCATCACTATTCTAAGTCTTCTTTCTGGCCAGAAAAAACACAATTGGGGTTAACTAAGCTGGAAATTACACTAAAAAAAAAAAATCAGAAGAAACTGGGAAATAGAAAATTAAAATATATGAAGCTTCAAATTTTACCACAGTGAACTTTTGGTACCTCTATCCTCATTTCTAAAGAACTGGAATAGAGGCCAGGTGCGGGTAGCTCATACCTGTAATCCCAGCACTCTGGGAGGCCAAGGCAGGTAGTCCCTGAGGTCAGGTGTTCAAGACCAGCCTGGCCAACATGGTGAAACCCCGTCTCTACTAAAATTACAAAAATTAACTGGGTGTGGTGGTGGGTACCTGTAATCCCAGCTACTCGGGAGGCTGAGGCAAGAGGATCGCTTGAACCCCAGAGGGGGAGGTTATAGTGAGCCAAGATCACACCACTGCACTCCAGCCCAGGTGACAGAGGGAGACTTGGTCTAAAAAAAAAAAAGATTTAGCAAACAAATCTTTCTTCACCAAATAAAAGGTGCTCATTTCATTTTCACTGGTCCAGAATACCGACAAAAAATACCTTGGCAGGCACATTGGCTCCCGTCTGTAATCCCAGCTATAAGGGAGGCTGAGGCGAGAGGACTGCTTGAATTCCAGAGTTCAAGACCATCCTGGGCAACATAGTGAGATCCAGTCCTTAAATTTTTTTTTTCTTAATTATCGGGGCACAGTGGTGAGTGCTCATTGTCCTAGCTATTCAGGAGGCTGAGGCAGGAAGACTGCTTGAACCTAGGAGTTCCAGGCTATCAGTGAGCTACGATCATGCCACTGCACTCCAGCCTGGGCAACACAGTGAGACTCTCTCCCAAAAAATAAAAAATAAAAATAAACAGAATCTCAATAGTAATTAAATGAGATAATAAATGAGAATACCTTAAAACCACAGAGCTCTGAAAACAATGTTAAATTATCTTCCTAACATTGACAGACTACTTACATGTGACTTTTCTTAGGTGATACTCCAGAAACAGATTTTATTCCAGTGAATATTAGTGATCTTCATTTTGTTAACAAATTTATGTAGAGTGTGGTAAAACAGTTCTATCAATCAAGTCAAATACTGACAAATGAACACTTCAGTCCTGTATCTTTATATCTTAATGTTGTTGAAATTACTAAGGTATAAATGTTAGTTAATTCAGTAATGACATCACAAATAGAGATCTTAAGCTTCAAATGAGGTCCTTAAGATCATGAAAGCCTTTTTTCAATTTTATCATTCTTTAATTCCCAAGTGTCTCACATATGTAACTCCAGCACTCTGGAAGGTCAAGGTGAGAGAACTATTTGAAGCCAGGGGTTTGAGACCAGCCTGGAAAACATAGTAAGACTCCATTTCTATAAAAAATTTAAAAATTATCCCAGCATCATGGCACATACCTATAATCTCAGCTATTCAGGAGGCTGAGGCAGGAGGCTCACTTGAACTCAGGTGGTCAAGGCTGCAGCGAGCCATAAGCCTGAGTGACAGAGTGAGACCCTGTTTCAAAAACACACACACACACACACACACACAATTTGTTGAAGTACTACATATCCAGTACTATGTTAGAAATAGTATTTTGAAAAAAATTAAAAACAAATAATTAAAAAAATAGTATTTTGAATGTATCAAATATCATTTTATTTTTCTTTAACTTAAACATTGTTTTCATCCTTCTTTCTTTACAAAATTCTCTAAGTTCAACTGTAAAAAAGCTCTATCAACCTTATTTATGGTATTAGATTCATATAATTCTGAATAATCTTACCAACCAATCAGTGTTTTCTTCTTCACTGGAGGAAGAAACTCATAAGTAAAGCCTGATGACACAAGATTACACAAAAATAAAAGTAGAATAGTTAACTACTAATGTTTGCAACTCTACTATCTACTCCTACAACATGTAGCATTTAAAGTTTACATAAGAAAGCTCACACTAAAGTATGATTTTTCATTAGTTGTTGGAGTCAAATTTTCACAGTTTCTAATCCTTCAACACCATTTATTCCAAGTACACTCATTTAGACTTTGGGTTTCAGTTCTACAGCTTTTTACATACCCTTGGTATCTACCAGTGCAGAAATATCCCCATCTACTGGCAAGAGGTGATGCTACAGGCTACTTTTGAAAGTGCCAGCATGCTACAGGAAAATTTACTGAGTCATAAAGACTGCACCAAACAGCTCCCCTATCTACAACCCTACTCCCAAAATCCTGACCCATCCAAACCATTCCCCAAAGCTCTTCTACTTCTGACCAAAAATTGGGGGATGGAAAGAACAGAGAAGTACAGTTAATTGGTTAAATGTCTGCCATATTAAGATAAAAATTGTTTGTAAAAATATAAATATATATTTTAATATTTAAAATATTAAGGCTGGGTGCAGTGGCCATGCCTGTAATCCCAGCACTTTGGGAGGCTAGGACAGGCGGATCACTTAGGATCAGGAGTTTGAGAAACAGCCTGGCTAACATGTTGAAACCCTGACTCTACTAAAAATACAAAAAATTAGCCAGGCATAGTGGTGTATGCCTGTGGTCCCAGCTACTGGGAAGACTGAGGCAGGAGAACTGCTTGAACCAGGGAGACAGAAGTTGCAGTGAGCTGAGATTGCACCATTGCACTCTGTTGCACTCCAGCCTGGGCAACAGAGCAAGACTCCCTCTCAAAAATAAAATATTGAAAATATTTGATTAAAATACTGAAATATATGAATACTTCATGACATGTTAATACTCCAAAGTATACAAGACATTTATGCCTTTTTTTTTCCCCTCCCTAGTTAGGATTTCAATCCAAAATGCTTACTTTAAAAGACACGTATCATTTAAATATATATTAATCATGATTAATGTCGTACCTGCTATAAAACATCATTGGCTTTGACCAACTTCTTTAAAACAAAATCTGTGGTCAAAAATGGCAAAGTATGTTTACATAAAACTTTACACCTTGAAAAGTATCTTTCATATACATTATTCCACCATATTCCTAAAATAAATAAGACTGCCTTGTTTTTTTTTTTCCAGACCACGTCTCGCTATGTTGCCCAGGCTGGTCTCACTCTTGTGCTCAAGTGATCCTCCAGTCTCAGCCTCCTAGACAGCTGGGATTACAGGCACACACATCATCACACTTGGGCTTTTTAAATTTTTTTTCCCCACACCTGGTCTAAACACTGTCATCTTAAACATGCATTTATAACTAAAGGCACAAACACAGAGAAAATACATGATTTGCTTAGACACACAAAGCTTATAGGTGGCATAACTAGGACATGAACCCAAATTTTCTAACCCCAAATTCTATACTCTCCACAACATTCTGACTACCTCTCACAAAATTACCAAGTATGGCCAGGCATGGTGGCTCACACCTGTAATCCTGGCACTTTGGGAAGCCAAGGCAGGCAGACCACTTGAGTTCAGGAGTTCAAGACCAGCCTGACAAACATGGTGAAACCTTGTCTCTATTAAAAATACAAAATTAGAGGCCAGACACAGTGGCTCATCCCCGTAATCCCAGCACTTCGAGAGGCCAAGGTGGGCGAATCATGAGGTCAGGAGTTCTAGACCAGCCTGACCAACATGGTGAAACCCCATCTCTACTAAAAAAACAAAAATTTAGCTGGGCTTGGTGGCACACGCCTATAATCCCAGCTACTCAGAAGGCTGAAGCAGGAGAATCACTTGAACCTGGTAGGCGGAGGTTGCAGTGAGCCGAGATCATACCACTGCACTCCAGCCGGGCGGCAGTGTAAAACTCCATCTCAAAAAAAAAAATAAGCCACGTGTAGTGGCAGCCACCTGTAATCCCAGCTACTGGGGAGGCTGAGGCAGGAGAATCACTTAAACCCAGGAGGCAGAGGTTGCAGTGAGCTGAGATCATGCCATTGCACTCCAGCCTAGGCAACAGAGTGCTACAGTCTCAAAAAAAACCACAAAATTACCAAGTATATCTTATACAGAAAATAATATCTACATTATGGATTTCTGCTTTGTGACAGTACCTAGAAATGCATGGTCATTTTTTAAAAATCTGCTTATATTTTAATAAAAGTAAGTTTCTTCCTTTCTTTTGCCTTGTGGAAAAAATATACACATAAAATAATGCAAGCAAAAACAGGCCAGGTGCAGCAATGGCTCAGGCCTGTAATCCCAGCACGTTGGAAGGCCAAGGCAAGGGATCACTTGAGGCCAGGAGTTCGAGATCAGTCTGGGCAACCTAGTGAGGCACCATCTCTACAAAAAATAAGGCCAGGCACGGTGACTCACATCTGTAATCCCAGCACTTTGGGAGGCCGAGGCAGGTGGATCACGAGGTCAGGAAATTGAGATCAACCTGGCTAACATGTTGAAATCCTGTCTCCACTAAAAACACAAAAAAGTAAGCTGGGCATGGTGGCATATGCCTGTAGTCCCAGCTACTCAGGAGGCTGAGGTAGGAAAATCTCTTGAACCCAGGAAGTGGAGGTTGCAGTAAGCCGAGATCACACCATTGCACTCCAGCCTGGGCAACAGGGCGCAAATCTGTCTCAAAATACATAAATAAATAAATAAGCAAGCTGCCAGGCGCGGTGGCTCACACTTGTAATCCCAGCACTTTGGGAGGCCGAGGCGGGTGGATCACGAGGTCAGGAGTTCAAGACCAGCCTGGCTAACATAGTGAAATCCTATCTCTACTAAAAATACAAAAATTAGTTTGGTGTGGTGGCAGAGGACTGGAGTCCCAGCTACTGGGAAGGCTGAGGCAGAAGAATTGCTTGAACCCGGGAGTAGGAGGTTGCAGTGAGCCGAGATCATGCCACTGCACTCCAGCCTGGGCAACACAGCAAAACTCTCTCAAAATAAAAAAAAAATTAGCTGGGCATGGTGGTGCATGTTTGCAGTCCCAGGTATCCAGAAGGCTGATGTGAGAGGATCGTTTGAGCCCAGTTTAAGATTGCAGTGAGCTATGATTGTGCCTCTGCATTGCAGCCTGGGTGACAGAGACCCTGTCACAAAAATAACACAAGCAAAAACAATAAATATTCATAATCCAAGCCACACCTAACACACCAATCACCTTTCTTTTCTATGGTCATATTTTAGATATGTTTATTCTTTATATCCACCTTTTTCCAAAAATTATTTGAGGGGACTGATAGCTAGTAAATGAGCAAACTTTGTTAAATCATGGTTGTCACAATCCTCATCATATCAGTAGGAGATGAAAAAGACTAATAATGTTAAAATGTAAGGTCTGGCCTGGCGTGGTAGCTCACATCTGTAATCCTAGCACTTTGGGAGGCTGAGGCGGGTAGATCATGAGGTCAGGAGTTCGAGACCAGCCTGGCCAACATGGCGAAACCCTGTCTCTACTAAAAACACAAAAAATAAGCCAGGCGTGGTGGCGGGCACCTGTAATTCCAGCTACTCGGGAGGCTGAAGCAAAAGAACTGCTTGAACCCAGGAGGCGGAGGTTATAGTGAGCCAAGATGGCACCACTGTACTCTAGCCTGGGCAACAGAGCAAGAGCTTGTCACAAAAATAAATAAATAAAATGTAAGGTCCATAATAGATATTCTGAACAGAAAACTACAGGGCCAAATCTAGGCTTTTTCTGATTTCTTATATCCCCATTCTTGGTACTACATAATAAAAATAATGTCTGCCACAGATCAAAAATGATAAATACTTATTGGCTGAACAAATTAAACAGTAGCTCCAAAGCATTACAAGATCCTAAATCAAAGACTCAATTTGTTTGAAAGCTGCTTTATTTTAAAGCTGTAGTAATCAAGATAGCATAACGTTATAAAGAATGAACTTAAAGGGCAGAATCATAAAGAAAACAGAAAAGAGTCCAGAAATAGAATTTTATGTATATTATCAGCTGATTTTTTTTTTTTTTGAGACAAAGTTTCGCTCTGTTGCCCAGGTTGGAGTGCAGTGGCACGATCTCAGCTCACTGCAACCTCCACCTCCCAGGTTCAAGCAATTCTCTTGCCTCAGCCTCCTGAATAGCTGGGATTACAGGCGCCCGCCATCACACCCAGTTAATTTTTGTATTTTCAGTAGAGACGGGGTTTCGCCATGTTGGCCAAGCTGGTCCAGAACCCCTGACCTCAAGTGATCTGCCCCCTTGAGCTTCCCAAAGTGCTGGGATTACAGGCAACAAGCCACCGCACCCAGCCTGTCAACTGACTTTCTACCAAGGTACCAAGACAATTCAATGGAGGAAACAAAAGTATCTTCACAAATAGTGCTACAAAAATGGAATATTCATACAAAAAAAAATCGTGACCCTAAAAATTAACTTGAAAATGATAAGTTAAAATGTATGAGTTAAAATTATAACAAATGCAGAAGAAAACATAGGAGAAAATCATTAGAACTCTGGGTTAGAAAAAGACTTAGGATTCAAAAACCATGAAGCACAAAAGAAAAAAAAAGATAGGTTTCATCAGCATTCAAAACTTTTTCTCTGTGGGACATCTTTTGTGGGGCATGGGGGAATGATAGTCCAGGAGAAAATATTTGCAAAGTATATGTCTCATAGAAGGCTTATATCCAGAATCCATAAAGAAATCTCAAAACTCTGTAAGAAAACAATCCAATTTTAAAACATGAACAAAATATTTGAATATTCTCCAAAGATTATATGGACAATAAATAAGCTCATTAAAATATGCTTAACACTGTAGGTTATCAAGGAAGTAAAAATTAAAGTACAACAAAATATCTGTACCTACCAATTCGGAATGGCTAAAATCAAAGACAATATCAACTGCTAACTAGGATGGGGAACAATGAAACTCATACATCGCTGGTAGAAATGCAAAATGGTACAACTTTGAAAAGAAATTTTTTTAAGACATCCAAAACAGTGTTGGGTCACTACGCTAGAATGCAGTGGTGTGAGCACAGCTCACTGCAGCCTTAACCTCCCAGGCCCAATCAATCTTCCCTCAGCTTCTCAAGTAGCTGGTACTACACGCACAGGCCACCACACCTGACCAATTTCTGTATTTTTCATAAAGATGGAGTTTTGCCATCTTGCCCAGGCTGGTCTCAAACTCCCGGGTTCAAGCAATCTGCCTAGCAGATTTTTAAAAAGTTAAAATGTATACTTTGTGTATGATGCAACAATCCCACTCATTTACCCAAAGGCAAGAAAAACATGTTCACAAACAGCCATGTACTCAAATATTCATAAGCAGCTTTATCCACAATGGCCAAAAACTGGAACAACAAATGTCTGTGGATATTTACAAATGGATAAACAAATTGGTTTACAATGCAATATTCCTCAGGAATGAAAAAGAACCAAGTACTGATACCCAGCATAGGTAGATCTCAAAAGCATTATGCTAAAGTAAAAGAAGCCTTACCCAAAAGATTGCAGACTGTATGATTCCATTTACACAAAATTCTAGAAAAGGCAAAATTATAGTAACAGAAAACAGATCAGTGGTTGACAAGTTCTAGGTATGGAAGAAGACAACTGGCTATGAAGAGGTAAGAGAAAACGTTTTGGGAAGAAACTTTTTGGGAAGAAATAGGAAGAGCACTGCACGATTGCAATCATCCATGTGGTAATTCCTACCTAAAAATGAATCATCAATGTTTATTCAAAAATTTAAACTTCATGCATGCTATCAATTTTGTACAAAACCAAATCAAATTTCAAACTTAAGATTATATTTTAATACTTTTTCTACAATACCAAATGTGGTTTTTAAAACAGGTAGTCAATGCCATCAGAAGCTATTCTAAAATAGAGTCTGTCTGAAACTATTCTTGTTCAGGAGACCGCTCATATTTTTTAAATTTTTCATAAAATATACAAAATTTCTCACTTTGTTTAACTACTTATATGTTGGGGAGAAATTCAAGAGAAAAGAAAAAATTTAAGTGTTAACATTTAACTATAACAAGTACGAAACCTTGATACCTAGTATCAGCAGGGCTTGATGGCTCACACCTGTAATCCCAGCACTTTGGGAGGCCGACGTGGGCCGATCACCTGAGGTTGGGAGTTCAAGAGCAGCCTGACCAACACAAAGAAACTCTGTTTCTACTAAAAACACAAAATTAGCCAGGTGTGGTGGTGCATGCCTGTAACCCTAGATACTCAGGAGGCTGAGGCAAGAGAATCACTTGAACCAGGGAGGCAGAGGCTGTAGTGAGCCAAGACCACGCCATTGCACTCCAGCCTGGGCAACAAGAGCAAAACTCTGTCTTGAAAAAAAAAAAGAAAAAGAAAACTAGCATCAAATGAAATGTTAACAGGCTTAGTGTTTGGCAAAATTGTTCTTTAACAAATAGAGAGGCTGGGCACGGTGGCTCACACCTGTAATCCCAACACTTTGGGAGGCCAAGGCTGATGGATCACCCGAGGTCAAGAGTTCATGATCAGCCTGGCCAACGTGGTGAAATCCTGTCTGGACTAAAAATACAAAAATTAACCGGGCTGGTGGTGGCCCACGCTTGTAATCACAACTACTCAGGAGGCTGAGGCAGGAGAATCCCTTGAACCTGGGAGGCAGAGGTTGCAGTGAGCCAAGATGGCACCATTGTACTCCAGCCTAGGCAAAAAGAGAGAAACTCAGTCTCAAAAAAACAAACAAACAAATAAATAAATAAAGAGATAAGGTCTCACTATGTTGCCCAGGCTGTTCTCAAACTCCTGGGCTCAAGTGATACTCCGACCTTAGCCTCCCAAAGTGCTGGGATAATAGGTGTGAGCCACCACGCCCAGCCAAAATTGTTCTAATCAAGCAAAAATACATATAACTGCATTCCTAAATACAAGCAATAACCAGGATTAGAAAATACAACATAAATCACACAAATATAAATTAGATGAAATTAAATTCAAACACAGGAAGAAAATTATAAAACTATCATGAGCGATATGGGCCAAACCTTAAATAAACATAAAAGCTCCCAGCACTTTGGGAGGCCAAGGCGGGTGGATCGCAAGGTCAAGAGATCGATACCATCCTGGCCAACATGGTGAAACCCTGTCTCTACTAAAGTACAAAAAATTAGCTGGGCATCGTGGCGCTCGCCTGTAATTCCAGCTACTCGGGAGGCTGAAGCAGGAGAATTGCTTGAACCCGGGAGGCAGAGGTTGCAGTGAGCTGATGTCACGCCACTGCAGTCTGGCGCCTGGTGGTGGAGTGAGACTCTGTCTCAAAAAACATAATAATAATAAAATAAATAAATAAATAAACGTAAAAGCACAGCATGCTGCTGGTTGAGAAAACCAAATAAGCATAGATGCCTCTTTTTCCCAAAGTAATGTAATTCTAGTAATAATCCCAATGAAATTTTTTTTTTTTTTGATACAGTTTCACTCTGTCGCCCAGGCTGGAGTGTGGCATGATCTGGGCTCACTGCAACCTCCACCTCCAGGGTTCAAGCAATTCTCATGACTCAGCCTCCCCAGTAGCTGAGATTACAGGTATGTGCCACCACGCCCAACTAATTTTTGTATTTTTAGTAGAGACAGGGTTTCACCATGTGGGCCAGGCTGGTTTCGAACTCCTGACCTCAGATGATCCGCCCACTTCAGCCTCCCCAAAGTGCTGGGATTACAGGCATGAGCTACCATGCCCGGCCCCAATGAAATTTCTTATTAAACTTAGCAAGTTTAATATTTATGTGAAAGAAAAAAAATAACAATAGCAAAAAAAAAAAAAAAAAAAAACTAGGAGGCCAAGGCGGACAGATCACTTGAGGTCAGGAGTTTGAGACCAACCTTGCCAACATGGTGAAACCTGGACTCTAGTCAAAAAAAAAAAAAAAAATATATATATATATATATATATATACAAAAAAATTAGCTGGCAATGGTGACATGTGCCTATAATCCCAGCTACTAGGGAGGCTGAGGCAAGAGAATCACTTGAACCCAAGAGGCGGAGGCTGAAGTGAGCCAAGATCACGCCACTGTACTCCAGCCTGGGTGACAGAGCAAGACTCCGTCTCTTAAAAAAAAAAACTGGCCTAATGAGAATATTAAACTAAATAACACTGAACCAGAGATAGATCTGACTCTTTTTAAATTAACATAACTGAAAAGATTCTACATCACTGTGGAAAGGAAGAATTGTTTAATAAATAATGATGAGATGGCTAAACAGCAATTGAAGTGGGAATAGTTTATTAAACCATTTTCAAAAAACACTAAATATACGTATTCATCAAACTTCTTGAAGAAAAAGGCCCTCCAACTACAGAATAGGAAAAACAAAAGTTGGATTTTTATTCCTAAGATAACACATTTCTACATGTCCAAAAAATGACCAATATTAAAAGACAAATAATTCACCATGGAAATGTTTTTAGCAAATACGACAACAGATTAATATATTTTTAAGTCTCAGGCAGATGAATAAGAAAACTGCTAAGACTCTAACATAACTAGGACAAGGCCAAATGAGTCAATGAAAATAAATATGATTAGTAAACAGACAGGAAAATATTCTGCTTCATGAATGTTTAAATGGCACATGCCATGAAATAAGCAAAAAATTTAAAAAGCAATTAGCTAATTCTTAGAATAGTAAAAAGGGACATATTTATTTACTGCTGCTCTATATAGGCCCAGCTCTTTCAAGAAGCAGCCTAAAGGAAAAATTAACCACAAAACCTTAAAAATATCCACACACTTGAACTCAGTAACACTATTTTTACAGAAGCATCCTAAAAAGAAAAATGTTAAAAAAAAATCAAAGTTACCTATACCAAGATGTTTACAGCAATTATTTGTAATTTTTAAAAACTGGAAATAAATGTTCAAACAAGAAAAAAATCTGAACAATGGTTGCTGTCAAATCTTCTTAACCAGTTATCCTAAAACCAATCTTCACGGCTCCCATTCCAGTCCATCCTCCATATTGCTCCCTGATTGTGTCTAAACAGCAAATATATCAAAGCTTAAAATCCTCCAATGGTTCCCACCACCTTAAAATAAAATAAAATAAAACAGCTTGGCAAACTATAATAAGGTCCTAACTGGGTTGGGTCCCTGTCTAGAGCCTCATCTCTTGCCACTCATACCCGGCGCATTAACCATAAAGAACACATGCAACTATTCAGAACTATTTATTCTCCAGCATTCACGAAATAAAACGTCAAAAAGGTCCTAATCCACACTCACACAAGGATCCTGACTTCATGGAACTTAAGGCACAGGAACAATAAATGCCTATCAGTGGGTTAGGTCTGATACTAGAAGAGCTTCTTAGAGTCACAAAGGACAGTTCAACTCAGGTCAGGGAAAGTTCTAAGGATAAGAGTAATCCTTCGGTTGAGCCTTCAAAGATGGGCAAGTATTGCTAGGGGCGAGGGCAATTCCAAATAAAGAGAATTTACCAATTTTATTTTTCCACACAAATTCTAATAAACCTGTAATAAGCTTTCCAGACAACTTTGGTTGTGACATGTACTTCTGCAACTTTCAGTTTCTCCTACCACTTAGAGCTACTATAAAAATTAAAAGTGGGTCGGTGCAGTGGCTCACACCTGTAATCCCAATACTTTGGGAGGCCAAGGGAGGCGGATCACGAGGTCAGTAGTTCGAGTCTAGACTGGCCAATATGTGAAACCTCGTCTCTACTAAAAATACAGAAATTAGCCAGGCGTGGTGGCACACCCCTATAGTCCCAGCTACTCGATAGGCTGAAGCTGAAGAATCGCTTGAACCCGGGAGGCAGAGGTTGCAGTGAGCCGAGATCGTACCACTGCACTCCAGCCCAGCCTGGGTGACAGTGCGAGATTCCACCTCAAATAAAAAAAGAAAAAAGAAAATTAAAAGTGATAATAAATATGAACTTAACACAGCATCTGGCACTTAAGCTTTCAATACATGTCAATCATACAGAAACATGTAACAATGCTGATTACAACAGCTTGTATTTCAAGGGTCCAACATCCTTAGACAAAGAAAGTAGCAGTAAACAAAAAGGAAGGCAAAGAGAAAACCAGTCAGAACAAAGTTAAATGATCTATCACTATTTAGCCAGGGTGAAATACTTCTCTCAACATGCCTTAATGATATCCTCACATTACATATTGCAACAAAACAATAATTTATATTCATAATTATACTGAATCATAAATAAAACATTAAGTTCTACTAAGTATGGTCTATTTGAAAAGAGGAGGACAATATATATTATATCTTTAACACTCTCACCAAAAAAGGCTAAAATAGGCCAGGCATGGTGGCTCACACCTGTAATCCCACCACTTTGGAAGGCCGAGGCAGGAGGATCTCCTAAGCGCAGAAGTTCAACACCAGCCTGGGTGACATGGAGAAACCCCATCTCTACCAAAAAAACAAGTAAATAAAGTAAAAAAAAAAAAAATTAGCCATTCAGGCAGGTGCAGTGGCTTACACCTGTAATCCCAGCACTTTGGGAGGCCGAGACAGGCAGATCACGAGGTCAAGAGATCCAGACCATCATGGCCAAAATGGTGAAACCCCATCTCTACTAAATATACAAAAATTAGCTGGATGTGGTGGTGTGCACCTGCAATCCCAGCTACTCAGGAAGCTGAGGCAAGAGAATCGCTTGAACCCCAGAGGGTGAGGTTATAGTGAGCCAAGATTACGCCATTGCATTCCAGCCTGGGCAACAGAGCAAGACTCCTTCTCAAAAAAAAAAAAAAAAGCCAGTCATGGTGGCGCATACCTGTAGTCCTAGCTACTCAGGGAAGTCAAGGTGGGAAAATCACCTAGGCCGGGATCGCTCACTGCGCACTGCTGCAACTGCACTCCAGTGTGGGCAACAGAATGAGACTCTGCCTCAAAAAAAAAAAGGGGGTCTAAAAGAAAAATCTCGTATGCCTAAGTATGACCCTTCATTTATCTTGAAAACTGAGTTACGCTAAATGAGATGTTAGTATGTTGTGATAGTAAGAGGTCAACCAACAAGAAAAAAGTAAAAGTGATGACTAAAATATACACAGACTTTACTATGAATACCAAACTACATCAAGGGCCTAGGCATCTACTGCCTGCATAAAGAAGGTTACACTAGAAGACAGTTTAAGAGAAAAGGAAAGAGCTAAGCCACATTGGCTTCCTCCTCAGAAACCAAGGAAAATAAAATGAATTGGAGATATTCAAATCACTAATAGCTCAGTATATAAAAGTCATCATGGTGTATAGGCACACTTAAAAACATGTGAAATAGAATGAAGCTATTCTTTTTAAAGCCTTGAATCAATAAAATATGTAGTGAAACAAGATTAAGATGCTAGCCCATCTAAAGGGACATTTTTTAAGTTAAATTTCCTTACATTATAGACAAAGTTAACCTCCTTACTGCCAAGTGCTTTGAATTTAATAACAAGAGAAGCAGCATACAAAAACATTAAATTTATAAAAAGGTCTGAAATAAATGTTCTGGAGTAATCTTATTCTACTACACACCTAAGAATTTAAAATATTAGAAATTACAACAAACTGCTTCTTCTAGCCTTTGGTTTTCAAAAAAAAAAAAAATGGGCAGGGCACGGTGGCTCACGCCTGTGATCCCAGCACATTGGGAGGCTGAGGTGGGTGGATCACAAAGTCAAGAGATCGAGACTATCCTGGCCAACATGGGGAAACCCTGTCTCTACTAAAAATACAAAAATTAGCCGGGGATGGTGGTGCGCACCTGTACTCCCAGCTACTCGAGAGGCTGAGGCAGGAGAATTGCTTGAACCCAGGAGGCAGAGGTTGCAGTGAGCCAAGATCACATGACTGCACTCCAGCCTGGCACCTGGCAATAGAGCGAGACTCTGTCTCAAAAAAAAAAAAAAAAAAAAAAAGGGTACAAAAAACTACCCCAAAGTTTTTACCATAAAGAATATTTTTCTATCCAAACCATTGTAAAAGCCTGTATCAGATAATCATATAAGTATAATGATACAGAAATTATACATTTTGTAATCAATTTGTTCTAGAAATATTAGTTGAAGTAGATAGTGTTACCATATGGCCCATTTTAATGATCACATGTTAATGTGTCATAAAGAACAGAAGTAGCTTGATGGATGAAATCAGATTCTAACTCCCAATTCCCTGAGGAATCTAAAATTTGGGATTTAATTATTAAACTAGCCCCACCTTCTTAGCATTGGCCAATACCAAACCGTTCACTGATTGTGGTTTTAAGAATAATATGTGGAAAAGTCTAATATCAATTGTGGGCAGAGATCTCATGGTTCAAATATTTCCTCTTCTTCAGAAAAAGAGAGTGTGTACGAGTGTGTGTGTGTATGTGTGTGTGCACGCGCGCACACGCACGCATGCGTGTGGGTGGGTGGGTGGGTGTGTCACCATGCAAGAAATGTTTCATACCTTTCAGTAAAGGGGCAATTCCACAATAAAGTTATTACCAACTAAAGTTTATACAGCATCTTGAAATCAAAGGCACTCTATAAATTTAAAATACTAATATTAAAGCAAACAATAATAATTTTAAAACATCTTATAGCCCAAGTGTATTATAAACCAAATAAAAATTCACTGAGGGAGCTGTCTTTTTTAAGTAGTGATTTTTTTTCCTCTATTAGGGAACCCAGATCTAAATGAACTGCTAAACACTTAAGTCTAAAGGTATGCCAAACATTTCTTAAGGTCTTAACAAAGAATCAACCTTTTTTTTTTTTTTAAACAAAATAAGGCCTAGGTTAAATATTTTATTTGGCTTCTCAAGATGGACTGAGAAGTTGGGCACCAGCTCCAGACCAATTCCTGGACGCACATCAAACACAGTCCTGTCATTTATCCAGTCAGTCAAAACAATCTTTTCCATCTAACCCTTAAATGTTTATGTCCTAAAAAGCTGCTAATTGAATCCAGCTCTTGAGATCTATTTGCTAAAATCTATACTATCTAATTTGTAAATGCTGAACAAAAATGAAAAAAAAAATGTTAACTTTCCTAGCAAAACAGAAGAGACTCCACTGTAACCAAAGGAGGAAGGACAATGTTTTTAATATTTGTCAAATTTTAAGAGAAAACTATTCAGAGACAAATAGTTGTAAGAAACTCAGAGCACCTCAAACTGTTTTTACTATTAAGAGGACACAGGGTCTTTAAAATTCCTGAGAAAAACCTGAAACAAAATCACTCTCTAAATGTAGTTCAGTATTCCCTCTTCCCCTGAAATATAAGCATAATCTTTCCTCTTAACAAACTTCACTTACAAATTTTTATAATGTATCATAGGCAGTAGGGAAACCACAGATAAACACTTTAAGACCTATTGAGTCATATTAAAAACCTCAACTCATTTATCTGCAGAAAATCAAAATTCCTATTTTTTCCCTCATTTTCTCTACATAGCCTAAAAAGAAGTAAATGGCAACAGCCTATTTCTGACGCTTTCTGCATACCTGGGATCACATGTTCTTTCCAGATCACTGACTCCCAGATAGCAACAGCAACAGATAAACTTTAAAGCAACAAAGATCCCCCTAAAGGTTTCCATTGACTCCTACCAATATAAGGACATTGAATGGGGGCGGGTAGGGGGAATTCAAGTATCCTCCTATCCAGGTTTTCCATTAAGAACCACTCGGTTAATGATTCCCTGCCAATTTTCTCCAGGGAAAGCAAAACTGTCATGAAGGTAATATATTATTTAAATTGCAGCCAACATACGTTCAAGCTAAATTCTCAAATACCAAATTCACTGCAAGTTTACATCTAGCAAGTCCAGCCTGCGGACTGGGATGACACATACAGGCATTCAACTACAAAATTAGTCCAGATAAATCTCAAAGTCTAGTGTGGGCAAACATAATTACAGTTTATTCGTACACGTGCACGCACACACAAATCCTCTACGGAAAATTATCTTTCTCGCCACTCATCTGAATACAAACGTGGACAATTTATCAGGGGTAAATGGTGAAGGAAGGATAACGCCATGATCTCAATTACTTTTCAAACCAAATACAAGTTTTCCTAAAATGGGGGTGACATGTCCATATAAGAATACCAAAAATGGCACTGTAAGCAAAACGTACCTGTAATGTTAAAGATTTCATGTACCTGGAATTATAAACACTTTGTAAGTGTAGTCTTCTATCTGGCAACCCCTCCGGACATTCTTTTCCATTTAGAAAAAAAGGGGGAGGGTGGGAAGAGTTAAGAGAAAGTTCACTCGAAAGTTTGTATGAGCACACACTTAGAAATGTACCCTCTCCCCTCCCCCAAAAAAATGTGTTTTTAAAGCAGGTCTGGGGTTAAAAATGGGACACAAGTTCTGCGGCCTACAAGGAACAACCCCAAACATGCCACCCTACAATCAGACACTTCCAAAACACAATGTACAATGAGCCCGAGCCGTCGGATCAGACTGGCACACCAGAAAAGTCAACCTCAGTCTCCTCTCCTCAGAGAGAAGTGAGCTGAAGGTGTGTGGCCCCAGCAGCGGTGACCGGCGGTGGGGAGTAAAGGTTTTGCACGCGGGCATAAGTGGGTGTGCAAGTTAACAACCGGGGAACACACACGCACACCCTCCCGTTAAACGTTCCGTCTTTACGGAGTGTTTACTACGCGAAGTCAGCAACCGGATTCAATAATCCTCGCCACGGGAGCTCTTCATCCCCTCCACGAGCCCACATGGGCTGCAGCCCACGAGCCCTGGGAGGCAGCGTCTGGCTCCTCGACCAAGACCTTCCGACCTGAAATCCGCCTGCGACGCGAACCGGTGTATCCCCCTTCCACAAAAGACCGCCCCCCCACCCCGCCCCGAGTCATCCTCGGCTTTTTACAGAATGTCCGACTGGGAGCGAGTGGTTTTCCTATTACTCTCCCTGAACTAGGCCTTCCCACCCCTCCGACCCCCAACTCACCATTGATCACGACCCTGGCCCTTCCCAAGGCCATAGGCACCCCCCGCCAGCTTGCCCACCCCGCCGCGGCCCGGCCCGGCCCGCCGCCCCCTCCTCACCTGTCAGGCGCAGCTTGACGGGCCCGTTCCTCCGGCCTCCGGGGTTAGACATGTCCCCGGCGGCGGGGGCGAAGGGGCGGCGGGCAGGACGGGGACCAGGGACGGGGCGACGGCGAGACGCGGCGGAGTCACAACAGCGGCTGGGGCTGGGGCCCGAGCTGCCTGCGCCGCGGCCGCGGCGGCCAGAGGGTCCCGGATGTGCCGAGCGGCGTCGCCATGAGCCGCGGAGGGAGCGGGACGCCGAGCTCCCCCCTCCTCCCACTTCTCCTTCCTCGGCCCGGGCCGCACAACAAAGCGGCAGCCGCAGCCGCCCCCGCCGCCTCCTCACGGCCGCCGCGGCCTTTCACTCCTCTCGTCTAGGCGAAGCCCAGTAGCCTACGGGGCTGGTCGGCTGAGGCGGGCGGTGCTCCGCGGCGCCGGAGCAGGACTCTGGGCTCGGCCGCTTCCTCCTCCACCCGCCCTCTTGTCTGAGGGACCCGGGACCTGGAGCTGCCGCCGCCACTCGTCGGCTCTGGGGGGCGGGGAGGAGATGAGAGGCGGGGCCGGCGGGGCGGGGCGGGGCCTGCGGGGCGGGGCCGGCGGGCGCACGCAGGGTGCCCGGGGCGCGGGGAGGGCGGGGCGCGGGGAGGGCGGGGCGCGCTCGGCGCAGAGGTCTGCGCAGACCCCAGCTGTCTGGGTGGTCGTGTGCTGCTGCCGAGGGTCCCACGCGGAACACGGGTGGGGGAGGGAACGGGCAGGGAGCAAAGTGGCGGCGGGGGCGGCAGGTCTGTGACACCTGGTAGGACTTAGTGTCCGGTCCTCTTAGGGAGAGCTTTTGTCCAAGCAGGGCCGACGGTGCGCAGGGCGCTCGGAGGGGCTGGGGCGAGCAAATTTAGAACCGAGTCCGCTGCCCGCCGGGAACTTGGAGTCTTTCGGGCAAGGGAAGAGACTACATTCCCACGCCGAGGGTTCCAGCAAAGCCCCAGGTGTGCTCTGCTCCTAATCTTGTAGTTGACGCCTCCATCCGGGACTCACCTGGTGGAGAAGATCGGGTTACCTGCCGACTCTGGCTCTTTTCAGGTGCAGCCAAGGATAGGGAGATGATACTGACGTCTTAAAGGATTAACAAGATAAACCTTGGAGAGTAATGTATGAAGAGTTGTTCATACACTATTGTATGTCGTTATCTCAGGAGGAAAAGTTTTTTTTAATGTGTACCTTATCCTTTGACCTTGTAACTGTACTGCTAGGATTTTTTTTTCAGACAGGGTCTCCCTCTGTCACCCAGACTGGAGTGCAGTGGTGCGATTATGGCTGACTGCAGTCTCGACTTCCCGGGCTCAAGTGATCCTCCCACCTGAGCCTCTGGAGTAGCTGGGCTCACAAGTGTGCACCACGACGCTCCACTAATTGTTTTGTTTTGTTTCTTGAAGTCTCTGTCGCCCAAGCTGGAGTGCAGTGGCACGATCTCGGCTCACTGCAACCTCAGCCTCCGGGGTTCAAGCGATTCTCCTGCCTCAGCCTCCCAGGTAGCTGGGACCACAGGCGCGCACCACCATGCCTGGCTAATTTTTTGTATTTTTTAGTAGAGAGGGGGTTTCACTATGTTGGCCAGGCTGGTCCCGAACTCCTAATTTCAAGCGATTCGCCCGCCTCACCCTCCCAGAGTGCTAGGATTACAGACGTGAGCCACCGCGCCCGTCCCTTTTCTTAACAAATAATAGTACCGAAGATGTTCTTTGCTAAATTCCATTAGTAACAAAAGGGGAATGAGGGAACAGCATAATGCTCCATGAACTGCATGGTTTTTTATGCAGCCATTTAACTGACAGTTTTTATGAAGATCACATAATATGGAAGAATTTATATGTAATACAAACTTTAAAAATAGAATAAAAGTTGTATGTATAATACATGCAGAAGTATCTAGCACAATGTAAACTACTAAGGACAACAGCGTGAGGGATTTTTAATGTGATTTATTTTGCTTTAGGCTGTTATAAAATTAATGTAATTTTAAATGTTTTGGATTAATCCTTATTCCATGCCAGTCGCTGCTTTTAATGCATCAGTGAAGTCACTTCTCCAGGTAGTTACCTCTGAGAGCATTTCATCAGTTTGGATACAACCCTGCAATTAAAGTAATCCAAAAAAAGCATATGAAGTTCTAGACATCACACTAAAAATATCAGAGATAGGCCAGGCACAGTGGTTCACGCCTGTAATCCCAGCACTTTGGGAGGCCAAGGCAGGCAAATCATTTGAGGTCAGGAGTTTGAGACCAGCCTGGCCAACATGATGAAACCCCGTCTCTATGGGAAAAAAAAAAAAAAAAAGGGGCTGGTCATGGTGGCTCACACCCGTAATCCTAGCACTTTCGGAGGCGGAGGTGGGCAGATCACCTGAGGTCGGGAGTTTGAGACCAGCCTGATCAACATGGAGAAACCCCATCTCTACTAAAAATACAAAATTAGCTGGGTGTGGTCGCACATGCCTGTAATCCCCACTACTCAGGAGGCTGAGGCAGGAGAATCGCTTGAACCTGGGAGGCAGAGGTTACAGTGAGCCAAGATTGCGCCATTGCACTCCAGCCTGGGCAACAGAGCAAAACTCCATCTCAAAAAAAAAAATTAGCCAAGCATGAGGGCGGATGCCTGTAGTCCCAGCTACTAGGGAAGCTGAGGCACAAGAATTGCTTGAACCCGGGAGGTTGCAGTGAGCTGAGATCACACCACTGCACTTCAGCCTGAGCCACAGAGCAAGGCTTCGTGTCAAAAATAAATACATAAATAAAAAAAATAAAAATGCCAGAGAGTGCCAGCAATTCACTTAACAAGTATTAATGGGCTATTCTGTCCAAAGCAATGAACAAGGTCCTTTAGAAATGCTTCTTTGTACTACAAATATATATGAATCAGTGTGAACATAGCTGCTACCACAATTTAAGAGGCCAGACAGGGGCAAAAAACTTAGCAAACTGATGTACATATTCACATTTACCTTATTTTTATGGCACACGCTTTGTTCCAACCACCCAACTAACATAATTTGTAGCTTTGTATTAGGTAATAGAAGTTAGGATTTCACAATGTGATGGGAGACCTTAAGGAGACTGCTGTTTTGAAGTTTAAAGAAGTACATTTAAATATGTAAGTGACAGCATAGAAACATGTATATAGTGTTAATGTGCAGAGGTTTATATTTAGGCTTTCCTGTAAAGTTAAATCCTATTGTTTAAAACAAATATTCAGATAAGAGTAATACTTTAAAACGATTCAAGCGCTGTGCGTGGTAACTCATGCCTGTAATCCTAGCACTTTGGGAGGCTGAGGCAGAGGAATCACTTGAGCTCAGAAGTTTGAAACCAGCCTGGGCAACATGGCTATACCCCCCATCTACAAAAACTTAGCCAGGAGTGGTGGCATGCACCTATGAGCCCAGCTACTCGGAAGGCTGAGATAGGAGGATCACTTGAAGCCATGGAGGTCAAGGTTGCAGTGAGCCATGATCATGCCACTGCATTCCAGCACCACTGCATTCCATCCTGGGCAGTGTACTGAGACTGTCTCTAAAAAAAGAAGGCCAGGTGCAATGCCTCACCACCTATAATCCCAGCACTTTGGGAGGCCAAGTTGGCTGCCCAAAAGTATCACTTGAGGTTAGGAGTTCAAGACAAGCCTGGCCAACATGGTGAAACCCAATATCTACTAAAAATACAAAAATTAGCCAGGCGTGGTGGCAGGTGCCTGTAATCCCAGCTACTCTGAGGCAGGAGAATTGCGAGGCTGAGGCAGGAGAATTGCTTCAACCCAGGAGTCAGAGGTTGCAGTAAGCTGAGATCAGTAGAGATGGGGTTTCTCTGTGTTGGTCAGGCTGGTCTCGAACTCCCAACCTCAGGTGATCCACCTGCCTCGGCCCACAAAGTGCTGGTATTACAGGTGTGAGCCACCATGCCCGGCCAGGATCATTCTTTACTCATCAAAATATTACCATGAGATTCATTGAGACACCATTTTGTTTGAGATGGAGTCTCGCTCTGTCACTCAGGCTGGAGTGCAATGGCACGACAGTTATAATGTCTGTAGGATATATATCCCTCATTTCTTTTCTTTTTTTTTTCCGAGACTCACTACGTCGCCCAGGCTGGAGTGTAGTGGTGCAATCTTGGCTCACTGCAACCTCCACCTCCCAGGTTCAAGCGATTCTCCTGCCCCAGTAACTGCTGAGATTGGAGGTGCCTGCCACCACTCCCAGCTAATTTTTGTACTTTTAGTAGAGATGGGATTTTGCTATGTTGGCCAGGCTGGTCTCAAACTCTTGACCTCAGGTGATCTGCCCGCCTCTCCCAAAGTGCTGGGATTACAGGCGTGAGCACCAGCATTTATTAATTTATATATATCAGGCACTGCACTAGGCCTTGAAGTTACTGAGATGGAAAATTACAATAATTAAAGGAAAGTCTCGTGAAAGAGAATTTTTATAAGAAAGAAGGACGGAAGGAAGGAGAGAAGGAGCGAAAGGTTGCCCAGGCTAGAGTACAGTCACACCATCTCGGCTCACTGCAACCTCTGCCTCCTGAGTTCAAGCATTCTCCTGCCTCAGCCTCCCAAGTAGCTGGGACTACAGGTGCACACCACCACGCCTGGCTAATTTTTTTTGTATTTTCAGTAGGAACGGAGTTTCACTGTGTTAGCCAGGATGGTCTCGATCTCCTGACCTAATGATCCACCCACCTTGGCCTCCCAAAGTGCTGGTAATGATGCTTTTTAACCAATGGCTCCCAAACCCAGGCCATCTGTGGTTGAAAATGCAGGTTCCTAGCCCCATCCCAGACCAACTGCATTAAAATTTTCTGTGGTCAGGCTGAGAAGTATTTATAAAAGCTCCAGAGGGGACAACCAAGTTTGGAATAAAAGCTCCAATGAACAACCAAGTTTGGAAACAGCTATCCCAGTGGTTCTCAAACTTCAGCCTGCATCAGAATCACCGGGAGAGCTTGCTAAGCAGATTGGTGTGTCCCAGCTCCAGAGTTTCTCAGAGGGACAGTCTAGGTTGGAGCTCTAGAATTGCAAATCTAAAATCCCAGGTGATGCTGCTCATCGGGGACCACACTTTAAGAGCTGCACTGCTGGCCAGGTGCGGTGGCTCACGCCTGTAATCCCAACACTTTGGGAGGCCAAGGCAGGTGAATCACTTGAGGTCAGGAGTTCAAGACCAGCCTGGCCAACATGGTAAAACCCCATCTCTATTTTTTAAAAATACAAAAATTAGCCAGGCATGGTGGGGTGTGCCTATAATCCTAGCTACTCCAGAGGCTGAGGCAAGAGAATCCCTTGAACCTGGTAGGCAGAGGTTGCAGTGAGCCAAGATCGCACCACTGCATTCCAGCCTGGGTGACAGAGTGAGACTCTGTCTCCAAAAAAAAAAAAAAAAGGAAGATGCTAAGATGCTATGCTGCTGGCTTTGAAGGTGAAAGAAGGGGCCGTGAGTCAAGGAATGTAGGTGGCCTTTACATACTGGAAAAGGCAGGAAACACATTATACCCTAGAACCTCCAGAAGAAAAGCAGCACTGCTGACACTGTGATGTTAGCCCAAATGAGGCCCATTTTCAAACTTCTGACCTCCAGAACTGTAAAGAGAAGAAATGCGTGTTGTTCTAAGTCAACAGCAACAACAAAATCAGCTGCATTCTCCTAAGTGACAGTATTAAGGAAAGCGAAACTTTCAGCATTAAATGTACCCAATTGCTTTATCACAGCAACACTTTTAGATATATTTTTCAGAAAAAAAAAAAAAAAAAGAGAGAGAGATAATAATTCTTAGGGAATTCACCCTTTACTCTCTTCCTAAAATGGAAATCTACTTCCAAAGGAAACTGTGCATACACATGCCTTTGATGGGTATAAAAATTGTAGAAAATCTTTTCAAATCCTTTTTATTCCCTTATGACTTCTAATTTGTTTTCAAGAGACTTCTTCATGTTTTATCAAATCTTTGTTTTAGGCACCTGTCTCAAATATAATGACACCACCTATTTTAAACCAGTAATATTAATCTTTTTCCATAAATGCCATTTAATTGAACTGTCCAATGAAATGCTATAAGAGCAGCTCATTCAATAGCATTTTCTAAGTAAATGTTTTTTGTTTGTTTGAGACAGAGTCTGACTCTGTTGCCCAGGCTGGAGGGCAGTGGCATGATCATGGGTCACTGCAGCCTCAACCTACCAGGCTCAAGCAATCCTACCTCCTCAGTTTCCTGAGTAGCTGAGACTACAGGCATATGGCAATGCACTCTGCTGATTTTCCTTTTTTTTTTTTTTTTGTTTAAAGATGTTGGCCAGGCTGGTCTTGAACTCCTGACCTCAGGTGATACACCCACCTCGGCCTCCCAAAGTACTAGGATTACAGGCGTGAGCCACCGTGCCTGGCCCCAATTTTCCTTTTTTTAAGAGGCAGGGTCTCACTATGTTGCCCAGGCTGGTCTCAAACTCCTAGGCTCAAGCAATCCTCCTGCCCTGGCCTCCCACAGTGCTGGGATTATAGACGTGAGCTACTGTACCCGCCCAACCAAGTTTTAAACTTTTTCATTAATGTATTTTACTAATCACTTAAAGTTGTATTTTTTTTTTTTTTTTTTTTTTGAGATGGAGTCTCACTTTGTCACCCAGGCTGGAGTGCAGTAGCACAATCTTAGCTCACTATACCCTCTGCCTCCTGGGTTCAAGCTATTCTCCTTCCTCTGCCTCCTGAGTAGCTGGGATTACAGGCACATGCTACCACGCCTGGCTAATTTTTTTGTATTTTTAGTAGAGATGGGGTTTTACCATGTTGGTCAGGCTGGTCTCAAACTCCTGACCTCGTGATCCGCCTGCCTCAGCCTCCCAGAGTGCTGGGATTACAGGCATAAGTCACCACGCCTGACTTTAAAGTTGTATTCTTCATGATAGCATCCGAGACCATAAGTGAAAATCTACACATGGTTATCAGAATATTTCAAAGCTTTTGTTTAAAACATTTTTCTATTTTCTAGGGCTAATGTCAAAATTTGATGTAACTTTCCAAGAAAATGCTTACCATCTGTGGTTGGCATTTTTCTTCTGCTCTAGGCATTAATTATATTTTTACATACAAGAGTTGTCTCCAGTAATAAAAAATCTGTCTGAGGTAAGGTTATATTAATAGTCATACTCCTGCAAAGCTATTTTTGTAGTATAAATTTCAAATTTAATCCAGCGTATGCACCATGGTCGTATGGCAAGGGTAATAAAAAAAAAAATACAGCTTATGCACCATGAAAGAGGCTAACATCAAGTGCTCAGCAATTTATACCACTGCTTAAAAGTTAACTTTCTTTCATTTTGAAAATATCACAAATTTGGCCGGGAGTGGTGGTGCACACCTGTAATCCCAGGAATTTGGGAGGCCGAGGCAGGTAGATCACTTGAGGCCAGGAGTTCAAGACCAGCCTGGCCAACATGGTGAAACCCCCTCTTTACTAAACATACAAAACTTAGCCAGATGTAATGGCACATGCCTGCAATCGCAGCTACTCGGGAGGTTGAGGCAGGAGAATTGCTTCAACCTAGCAGGAGGAGGTTGCAGTGAGCCGAGACCACACCACTGTACTCCAGCCTCGGCAACAGAGTGAGACTCCATCTCAAACAAAACAAAATAAAAGACTTTATTGTAGTATAAAAGTGGCTTTCTCTGCTGCCAACTCTAGGACCTCTCAACTCAGCTCCTCCTGTCTAGTTCAATTTCCCAATGTCCCCATCTCACATTTCAAGGAAAGAAAATTTGGTTGGCTTCTTGGTCAGCCACACACCTTTGGCTCAGTCAGTGGAGGCCAAGCTCCCTTACTATAAACACAGCTACCTGGGCTTATCCCTGGTATAAGGTAGTGGTTCTCAAGGTGGGTTCTCTGCATCAGCATCATTAGAAATGCACATTCATGGGCTTCACCCCAACCTACTGAATCAGCACCTCTAGGGATGGAGCCCAGAACACTGTATTAGAGCTCTAGGCAAGGGCAGATTTCCTCAGGAAGGGATGTGTGTAGGGACTACCTTCTTACCAACCTGAGAAGGCAGAAGGCAACTAGCATGGGGGAGCCCAGATCTGCAGAGACTCAGGTAGGGAATGCGACCCTAGCTTCTGTGACTGGGCACCAGGTCTGCTGGTGGGGGGGTAGGCAGAGAAGGGGTCATAGAGAACAGCTCGAAAGGTGACTTAATTAGGTGAACTTTCTATCTCAGCATCCCAAAGTGCTGGTGCTGGGAAGGTCTTTTCTTTCTTTCTTTTTTTTTTTTTTTTACTTTTAGACAGGATCTTACTCTTTCACCCAGGAGTTCAGTGGCACAATTCTAGCTCATTGCAGCCTCAACCTCCCAGGCTCAGGTGATCCTCCCACCTCAGCCTCCCAGGTAGCTGGGAGTACAGGCACACATCACCACACCCAGTTAATTTTTGCAATTTTTGTAGAGATGGGGTTTCACCATATTCCCCAGGCTGGTCTCAAACTCCTGACCTCAAGTGATCCTCTTTCCTCAGCCTTCAAAAGTGATGGTATTACAGGCATGAGCCACCATGCCTGACCTTCACTTCATCATTTATTTATCTACTTGAAAAAGGTACAAGTCCAAAATCAAGGTGATGAAATAAAGGCCAGGTATGGTGGCTCACGCCCATAATCCCAGCACTTTGGCAGGCTGAGGCAGGAGGATCACTTGAGGCCAGGAGTTTGAGACCAGTCAGGGCAACATCACAGAACCGTGTCTCAAAAAAAGGAAATGAGTTTATAGAAAGAGACTGACAAAGCAGACAGAGAGAAGCTAAGAGACATCTCAACCCTAAAGAGGGAGACAAAGAGAGTGGTTGACAGATTCCCTGCCAGTTCTCCTGGCTCAGGCATACTTCTCACACTCCATTTCCAAGAGGTTCCCCTGTGAATAACCACCCTGTCTCTTACTTAAGCAAGTTTATGTGGGCCGCTGTTCCTTGCATTTACTTTTGTCTCCACTTGCAACCCCTTTTCTTTTTAGATCTGTCCTAAGCTCATCCCCAAAGATCCTTGACTGTCTGTCTTGCTTCTGCCTGTGTTCTTCCCCAGAACTGGACTCTCACCTGCAACCCAGCCCACAGAGTGGATCCCACCACCCAGATGCAGCACTTCTACAATCTAGAGCAGCCTAATACATATGGCTAATGTGCACTTGAAATATGGAGAGTGATGTGCTGCAAGTGTGACATATACAGTGGATTTCGAAGACTCATTATGGAGAAAAAAGCAAAATATCTTATTAATATTTTTATATTGATGACATGTTAAAATGACAATATTTTTGATATACCACTATTGGGTTAAATAAAATATAATGTTGGCCAGGCACTATGACTCATGCTTCCCACAATTTGAGAGGTCTAGGGTGGATCACCTGAAGTTGGGAGTTTGAGACTAGACTGGCCAATATGGTGAAATCCTGTCTCTACTAAAAATACAAAAATTTAGCTGGGTGTGGTGGCAGGTACCTGTAGTCCCTGCTACTCGGGAGGCTGAGGCATGAGAATCACTTGAACCTGGGAGGCGGAAGTTGCAGTGAGCCGAGATCACACCTCTGTACTCCAGCCTGGGCGACAGAGTACAGAGTAAGAGTCTTGTCTCAAAAAAAAATACACACACACACACACACACACACACAGACAGAGTAATGAAAGTTCATTTCATCTATTTCTTTTTACTTTTTTCAACATGGCTATTAGAACATTTAAAATTACAAATGTGACTCTCTTTATATGTCTTTCGGACTATGGCGACCTACAGGTAATGACCATTCATGAACGTACTTCCAGAATGTTTGACACAATCTGGATTTGCCACTGGTGGGTTCTGCGTTCTACCCACCATCAGACTTTGCCTACCTCAGCCCTCAGGCCTTACTTACCCACCCAGCTCTCTAATTAATTTCTACAGCCTAATTAATTAATTCTACTCTCTAATTAATTTCTAATTAATTTCAGCTCAACAGCAACTATCTTACCCTGGTAAGAATGAAATGACCTAGTATTAAGATCTTCTTTCAGCCCCTACCACACCTACCTGGTTTTGCCTTATATTGACCATCATGTCCTGTGCCTAAGTCTTAAAACTAGACAGAGCTTGTACAGTAGATACATGTGTCCAGTAGAGAGGTGGGCTAGATGACCTCTGTTATAGGTTAAATTGGGACGTCCAAAAAGATGCGTGGAAGTCCTAATGCCTGGTACCTGTGATGTGACATTATTTGGAAATGGGACCTTTGCAGACGTAAACAAGTTAAGCTGAGGCTTTTAGAGTGAGTCCTAATTCAATATGACTGTGTTCTTTTTTTTTTTTTTTTTTTGACAGAGTCTCACCCTGTTGCCCAGGCTGGAGTGCAGTGGTGTGATCTTGGCTCACTGCAATCTCTGCCGCCTGGGTTCAAGCAATTCTCTTGCCTCAGCCTCCCAAGTAGATTGGATTACAGGCTCCCACCACCATGCCCAGCTAATTTTTGTATTTTGGGTAGAGACGGGGCTTCATGTTGGCCAGGCTGGTCTTGAACTCCTGGCCTAAAGTGATCTGCCCACCTCGGCCTCCCAAAGTGTCAGAATTACAGGCGTGAGCCACTGCGCCCGGCCCTGTGTCCTTTTAAGAAGAGAAAAATGCCATGTGAAGACAGAGAGACACAGAAGGAATGCTATATGATGACAGAGGCAGAGACTGGTGTGAATCAGCTGCAAACCAAATATTAAGTATTGAGGCCAGGCATAGTGGCTCACGCCTGTAATCCCAGCACTTCAGGAGGCCAAGGCGGGCAGATCACCTGAGGTTGGGAGTTTGAGACCAGCCTGACCAACATGGAAAAACCCATCTCTACTAAAAATACAAAATTATTCTGGCGTGGTGGCACATGCCTGTAATCCCAACTACTCGGGAGGCTGAGGCAGGAGAATTGCTTGAACCCAGGAGGCAGAAGTTGCGGTGAGCAGAAATCACGCCATTGCACTCTAGCCTGAGCAACAAGAGCGAAACTCCTTCTCAAAAAAAAAAGGATTGCCAGCCACCACTAGAGGCGAGGAAGAGGCGACCTAAGATTCTACCCAGAGTCTCAGAGGGAGCATGGCCCTGCCAACACCTTGATTTTGGACTTCTATCCTTCAGAATCGTGTTATTTTATGTTTTAAACCACCCAGTTTATGGTACTTTGTCTTGGGAGCCCTGGGAAATGAATACTTCTAAGTCTCTTCCATACTTTATCACATACAATACAGGTAACGAAACACATTGTGCAACCAGTTTTCATTTTTTTGTTGCATTTACAATGATGTACTTTTTAAAAAAAAAAAACAGAAAATTACATAAATCTAGACCATTTTATGCACCCATTTTCAAACGTCTTAAGTATACACACCAGCCTGTTATATTGTGAATTCTGAGTTAAAAGAGAATGTAATTTGAAGAGATTGCATAATTTCCAAAGCCAATTTGGTGATTTAAGCACGGAAGTATTACAATTAAATGTTTGAAAAGTTATCTATGTGTGTTTTGCTGTAAGACGATAGCATGAAGCAACACATCTTTTCAGGATGAGGTAGCAGCGCCGGCCCCGGGGGAAGGGAGCTGGGGCATCACTCAACTGCAACTACTTTGGACGACTGAGCAACATGAGCAGGCTCAAAAAAAAGTCATCTCCAATCACCCTCAAAATACAAATTGTAGTAGCTACAACACGATTCTCTAAGGGTAAGATGGGAGGGGAAGTGGAAATATTTGTACGATGCAGTCTTTATGGGTAATGCAGGGAATATGGGCCAGAATGAGATCAACATGACTCGTAAGCCCATGGGTCAATGTCAGATCATTGCTTAAAATTCCTCAATGGCTGCTCATTGTCCTCAGGACCCAGCCCAAACAGCTTTGTGTGGCATTTCCCGCATTGCCAGGCCCCTGCCCACGTCCAGCCTTATTTCCTCCTTCTCCTCTGCTCTGCCTGTACCAAAGAACTTAAGACTCTCATCTTTCAGATTCCTTTTGTCCCACTGAGGTCAGTTTCTCCTCTCACCTTCAGACAGTAAGTAGGTACCTCCTTTCCCATCTGACTGGCCTATCCAAACAGGAAAGCATATGAGTCTTTTACCTCATGTAACTGACTACTTGATTGTTTCATAAATTATATTGTAGTGTGACTGTGTCTGATAATATATCACTTAGAGTTTTGTCATTTTCATTAATTTGAATTTTTTTTTTTGAGACGGAGTCTCACTGTGTTGCCCAGGATGGAGTGCAGTGGTGTGATCTCGGCTCACTGCAACCTCTGCCTTCTAGGTTTAAGCAATTCTCCTGCCTCAGCCTCCCAAGTAGCTGGGATTACAAGTACCTGCCACCACACCTGGCTGTTTTTTGTATTTTGTTTTTTTAAGTAGAGTCAGGGTTTCACCATATTGGCCAGACTGGTCTTGCACTCCTGACCTCAGGTGACCCACCTGCCTCAGCCTCCCAAACTGCTGGGATTATAGGCATGAGGCACTGTGCCTGGCCTCATTCATTTTAATTAACGATGGAATGTTGAATGGGAGAACCATCAGAGATCATCTACCACATTCACTTCCCTCTAGATAAAGAAAATTAGGCTTTTTTTTTTTTTGACATCTTAAAAGACAGTCAGGGCCAGGCACAGTGGCTCACACCTGTAATCCCAGCACTTTGGAAGGCCGAGGCAGGTGGATTACCTGAGGTCAGCAGTTCAAAATCACCCTGGCGAACATGGTAAAACTGCATCTCTACTAAAAATAAAAAATTAGCCAGGCATCATGGTGCGTGCCTGTAATCCCAGCTACTCAGGAGGCTGAGGCAGGAGAATTGCTTGAACCTGAAAGGCAGAGGTTGCAGCCAAGATCACGCTGCTGGACTCCACCCTGGGCAACAGAGTGAGACTCCATCTCAAAGAAAGAAAAAAAAGACAGTCAGGGCCAGGCATGGTGGCTCACACCTGTAATCCCAGCACTTTAGGAAGCTGAGGTGAGTGTTCAGGAGTTTGAGACCAGCCTAGCTGAAATGATGAAACCCCAACTCTACTAAAAATATAAAAATTAGCTGGGCGTGTTGGTGGGTGCCTGTAATCTCAACTACTCTGGAGGCTGAGGCATGAGAATCGCTTGAACCTGGGAGGTGAAGGTTGCAATGAGCAGAGATCGTGCTACTGCAGTCCAGCCTGGGCGACAAAGTGAAACTCTGTCTCAAAAAAAAAAAAAAAAGACACTCAGATGCCCCTTATTGTGTGTATAATTGTGATCATCACAGACTCTGACAATAAAATCAGTTATTGGAATACATTCTCTTCATTAGAAGGGTCTTTAAGGAGCACCCCCCACAAATTCCAGATAAAAACTTCAGGCCTCCTCTGAGTTAGGGCTGGACTACCCCATGGCCTCTATCATGGGAGGCTCATCCCAATAAGACTTATGGCATGGAGGAACTAAAGGAAAGACAAAGTGCTCTGTAAGCAACTGGATACCAAGAAAAACTCTAAAATCCACAGTGAGGAAAGTTGTTCTATCTTTCCAAGGCCTGAGTGAACTAAGGAGAGGTGAGAGGTCAGAAGTATTCCATTAATTAATATCCTTCCACATGTAAGGAAACTTCAGGAGCTGAGTAAGAAGAAAACTTCCCCTGCTAGTCACTAAGAGTCGAGTCAATGAATGTCAAGATCATTAGGAAGCAATGTCATTTCATGTTTTCCAAATGATGACAGAGGAGAATGTTTAATTGTATCCACTTTCTAGGAAAGCTGATACTGTAACTATGGAGGTATTTATGAAGCAAGAAGGGCCCTTTACCTACAGAGGTACATAAACACACTCAGACTAGAATTTCTAGATTTCTAAGTAATTGTTTTTGGTATTAGACCCCCAGTGGCCATTCCTTTATTAAAACTTGTCATTGCTTGTTTAAAATCTTATCCACTGAGTTGGTTTTAACCTTACTGGAAAGGAATTTATAAATAAATATCAAAGCACATGGTAAGATTACATTCCTAGGAATCTATTCTAAGGAAATCATCAGAGGTTTGCACAAAGACATTGATACGGTTTGGCTCTGCATCCTCAACCAAATCTCATCTTGAATTGTAATCCCCACGTGTGAAGGGAGAGAGGTGATTGGATCATGGAGGCTATTCTCCCATGCTGTTCTCATGATACGGAGTGGATTCTCATGAGATCCGATGGTTTTATAAATGGCAGTTTTTCCTGCACTCACACTGTCTCATGCTATCTTGTGAAGAAGATGCCTACTTCCCCTTCCACCATAACTGTAAGTTTCCTGAGGCCTCTACAGCGATGTGGACCTGTGAGTCAAACTTTCTTTGTTTATAAATTACTCACTCTTGGGTAGTATCTTTATAGCAGTGTGAGAACAGACTAATACAAACATATACAAGGATATTCATCCAATACTATTTACAATAACAACAAAGTGAAAGCACTTTAAAGGTACAAAAGGAGATTGGTTTTAAAATATATGGCATATTTGTATGAAAAAAAATTTTTTTTTTGAGACAGAGTTTCGCTCTTGTTGCCCAGGCTAGAGTGCAATGGTGTGATCTCAGCTCACCACAACCTTCACCTCCCAGGTTCAAGCCATTCTCCTGCCTCAGCCTCCTGAGTAGCTGGGATTACAGGCATACACCAACATGTCTGGCTAATTTTTGTATTTTTAGTAGAGATGGGGTTTCACCATGCTGGCCAGGATGGTCTTGAACTCCTTACCTCAGGTGATCTACCTGCCTCAGCCTCCCAAAGTGCTAGAATTACAGGAATGAGCCACCGTGCCCAGCTCGGAAAAGCTAATATGTAATCATTGAAAATAATGTTCCTGAAGACTTTCTTTTTTTCTTCACATACGTGTGTGTGGGTATGTATGTGTAAATATATATATTTTGTTTGTTTGTTTTTTGAGATGGTGTCTCGCTCTATTGCCCAAGATGGGGTGCAATGGCACAATCTCAGCTCACTGCAACGTCCACTTCCCAGGTTCAAGCAATTCTCCTGCCTCAGCCTCCCGAGTAGCTGAGACTATAGGCCCATGCCACCGAGCCCTGCTAATTTTTGTATTTTTAGTAAAGACAGGGTTTCACCATGCTGGCCAGGCTGGTCTCAAATTCCTGACTTCACAACCCACCTGTCTTGGCCTCCCAAAGTGACGGGATTACAGGCGTGAGCCACCACACCCGGCTGTTTGTTTTTTAATAGAGACAAGATCTCACTCCATCACCCAGGCTGGAAAGCACTGGCATGGTCACAGGTCACTGTAACCTCAAACTCCTGGGCTCACGGAATCCTCCTGCCTCAGCCTCCCAAGTAGCTGGGACTCCTGGCATGTGCCACTATGCCCAGCTAATTAATTACTTTTTAATTTTTCTGTCTCACTATGTTGCCCAGGCTGGTCTCAAACTCCTGGCCGCAAGTGATCCCCCCACCTCAACCTCCCAAAGTGCTAGGATTACAGGCATGAGCCAATGCACCCAGCCTTTCAGATATTTTTATACTAAAAAAGAAAAAGAGAATTCCCCTCCCTCTGTCTCTTCCTAGGCTCCCTAGAGAAAAAAACTACCACAAATTTGGCATGTACTCTTTCTGTACAGGTTTTCATACATCATATATTTAGTGACATAAGGGAATGTTAATAATATAAATATTTAATTTTTTTGGATAAATATATAATTTTTTAAAAAGCAGAAAACTAAAATATATGTCAAGAATGACCCCAACCCCAATTTTAAAATAAATATACCTATACATTTATTCATTCAAAATGATGTTTATTAAGAATATACTAGGGGTGGTCAGGTGTGGTGGCTCACTCCTCTAATCCCAGCACTTTGGGAAGCCGAGGCGGGCAGATCACCTGAGATTGGGAGTTTGAGACCAGCCCGACCAACATGGAGAAACCCCGCCTCTACTAAAAATACAAAATTAGCTGGGCATGGTGGTGCCTACCTGTAATCCCAGCTACTCAGGTGGCTGAGGCAGGAGAACTGCTTGAACCCAGGAGGCAGAGGTTGCAGTGAGCCAAGATCATGCCATTTGCACCCCAGCCTGGGCAACAAGAGAGAATTTCGGTCAAAAAAAAAAAAAGAAGAATATACTAGGGGCACTGGGCTCCTACCATGGGATTTCCAAGTCCTGCCATGGGAGACACATGGGGACTGATGGGTTTCCAGATCCATATCCTGGCAGATATCTCTGGCTCAGTGTCCCCCATCGGCTGCCTGCCACCTTCGAGGGAGCTCTGGGATGGAAGTCTCCCCTCATGTCCCGCCACCCTCCTCAGTCTGGCCATTGAGAGGTGACCCCAGGGGAACTGCATTGAGGTTCCTTTCAAATCCTCCAGCGAGAGTTCCACCAGATGGCCTGGGTGGACCAGATGGGACAAGACTAGACCATGCCAGACCATGCTGTTCCTGCTGGGGGTGGGGGTGGGGGTGGGGGTGGGGGTGGGTTGACATACAGGGTAGACTGGTGGCTCCAGCATTATAAAACTGAGATACATTCTTAGGGTGCCCGGGTATGGGAGTGTCACATAGAATGCCCTTCTTCCAGTCAGCCTGCCTTCAGCTTCCTCTGGTATGATGACAATTTCCCATCAGAATCTCTTTTTTCCCTTTTTCCACCACAGAGATGAGACACATGAGAGGGAGAAAGAGCTCAATAAATAACCTCATTTGTATAATCATCAGTGATCTACATACAGACAGGTGACTAGACAGGGATGCAAATAAAAAAAAAAAAAAAGAATATGCTAGTGGCTGGGAGCAGCGGTTCATGCCTGTAATCCCAGCACTTTGGAAGAGGCCAAGGCGGGTGATCACCTGAGGTAAAGAGTTCAAGACCAGCCTGGCCAAAATGGCAAAACCCCGTCTCTACTAAAAATATAAGCCAGATATGGTGGCGGGCACCTATAATCCAAGCTACTTGGGAGGCTGAGGCCTGAGAATCACTTGAACCCGGGAGGCGGAGGTTGCAGTGAGCCAAGATCACGCCACTGCACTCAGCCTGGTGACAGAGTGAGACTCCATCTAAAATTAAAATAAAAAAGAATAAACTAGTCGCTGAGCACTGTTCTTAGAGCTTGTAATTTAGTGGAAGAAGACAGATAACCAACAAACAATACATAAAGTACAAAACGTAAGAAGAGAATTTTCCATTGCTTTCTTTTTTTTTTAAGACAGAGTTCCATTCCTGTTGTCCAGTCTGGAGTGCAATGACGTGATCTCGGCTCCACAACCTCTGCCTCCCAGGTTCAAGTGATTCTCCTGCCTCAGCCTCCCGAGTAGCTGGGATTACAGGCATGCACCACCACATGCAGCTAATTTTGTATTTTTAGTAGAGACGGGATTTGTCCATGTTGGTCAGGCTGGTCTTGAACTCCCGACCTCAGGTGATTCACTCTCCTCGGCCTCCCAAAGTACTGGGATTACAGGCGTGAGCCACTGCGCCTGGCCTCCATTGCTTTCTAGGATGCATTTTCAGTGCTGAGGTTGTCAATCACATTGATTCTCCAGCTTTACTGAAAATGTTGAAAAAGGTGCCATAGGCAATTAAAAACAAAAAGACTATGTTGGGACAAAAATTGTATCCCTTTCCCATTGGACATGGATGAAGAAAGACAGATACTACTGGGTCATTGCACTCAGTGGGGGACACTGTCTGAGATTGGCGCCAACACAGTCCAAGAGGGGCCAAGAGATGGAGGGAGTGAAATCTAATCTTGATTTTTCCATGGGAGGCCCTGTATGCAGCCATTCATAAAGCCACCACCTAGTTTGGGTCAGGTTTTCAGTCACTAGCCCACCAGAGTTCCAGCTAGGTTGAGCACAGTGGCTCACACCTATAATCACAGCACTTTGGGAGGCCAAAACAGGAGGATCGCTTGAGGCCAAGAGTTCAAGACCAGCCTGGGTAAGGTAGCAAGACCCCATCTCTACAAGAAATAGAAAAAAATTAGCTGTGCATGATAGCATGTGTTAGTAGTCCCAGCAACTTGGGAAGCTGAGGCAAGAGTATCCCTGGAGCATGGGAAGTTGAAGCTGCAGTGGTACTGATCACATCACTGCACTCTAGCCTGGGTGACAGAGCAAGACCCTGTCTAAAAAAAAAGTGTGCGAGGGAGAGAGAAGGAGTTGTAACTAATATATCCAATGAAGCAGAATCTCTAGATGGAAGCTGCAATCTGCATTGTTATGGTCCCTATATGAAGCTTTTTTTTTTTTTAAAGAGTCTCACTCTTCCACCCAGGCTGGAGTGCAATGGTGCAATCTCAGCTCACTGCAACCTCTGCCTCCCAATTCAAGTGATTCTCCTGCCTCAGCCTCCCAAGTAGCTGGGATTACAGGTGCATACCACCACACCTTGCTAAATTTTGTATTTTTAGTAGAGACCAGGTTCCACCATGTTGGCCAGGCTGGCCTCGAACTCCTGACCTGGGAGTTCAATCTGGGAACTCTGAGTCCCAGGTTCAAGTGATTCTCCTGCCTCACCCTCCTGAGTGGCTGAGATTACAGCCGACACCACACGCAGCTAATTTTTGTATTTTTAATAAAGACAGGGTTTCACCAGGTTGGCCAGGCTGGTCTCAAACTCCTGACCTCAGGTGATCCACTCTCTCTGGCCTCCCAAAGTGCTGAGATTATAGGCGTGAGCCACTGCACCCGGCCCCAAATACCTAGGTTTTAAGATAGGGTTGATTCCATGGTTGGAGGGGCAGTGCTTTTCCGATTTGTTCAAGGAAACGGGTTCTTTCCACCTCCTGCCTCTTCCTTTCTCAGGGCTTGAGCTTTGCCCTTAAGTCACTTCCTTCATGACCACGCATCCAGACCAGACAGTCTTCAGAAGAAACAGATCATCTCTTCCTCTGTCTTTTTAGAATTGAAGAAATCATTCCCAGAAGCGCCTCCACACCAGGACGTTTCCTTTCTGTTTATTTTTTTGAGACAGGGTCTCTCTCTGTCACCCCAGCTGGAGTGCAGTGGCATAATCATAGCTCACTGCAGCCTTGATCTCCTGAGCTCAAGAGATCCTCTTGCATCAGCCTTCTGAGTAGCTGGAACTACAGGCATGTGCCACCATGCTCAGCTAATTTTTAAAAATTGTTTTTAGAGACAGGGTTTCACTACATTGACCAGGCTGGTCTTGAACTTCTGGGGTCAAGCAATCCTCCCACCTCGGCTTCCCAGAGTGCTGGGATTACAGGCATGAGGCACCACACCCAGATTCCCTTCATGTCTTAATGGTCAGAATTTGATCATAGGCTCACTCTCAGTTATTAGAAAGGGGAATGGAATTTCCAGGATTAGTTGAGTAATCAGGAATCCTCTCCTGGTCTTGGCTATGCAGAGGATGTGGGGGATGGAAGGGTGTGCCCGGAGAGGCTGTATGAATATCTGAATAAAATCAGGGCTCTGGTAGGAAGAAAATATGGGGACCAGAAATGGCTATTGAATAAGCAACCAAGTAATATGACCATAACACAAGTACCAGGACCAGGTGATATTATTTTCCATGTTTTAGAGATGAGAAAATAAGTCAGAGAGGGGAAGGTGACTTGGTCAAGGTCACAAAGCTAATAAATGGAAGAGACTAGATTCAGGCCCAGGTCTGTAACTACAGTGCCTGCTTCCTCAGCCGCTGCACTAAAGTGCTATGGTGGGGAAGCTGAGGTCAGGAAAGAACAGAATATCTCCAAAGCTTACCTCGAAATCAAGTAAACTTGAGCCACTTATAAAACCTGTGATGTTGCTGGGCACGGTGGCTTGCACCTGTAGACCTAGCTACTCAGGAGGCTGAGGAGGGAGGATCACATGAGCCCAGGAGTTTGAGGTTGCAATGAGCTATGATCGCACCACTGCACCCCAGCCTAGGCAGCAGAGCCAAACCCCATCTCTAAAAACAAATAGGCTGGGCACAGTGGCTGTAATCTCAACACTTTTGCAGGTCAAGGCAGGAGGATGGCTTGAGCGCAAAAGTTTGAAACCAGACTGAGCAACATAGTGAGAGCTCATCTCTATTAAAAATTTAAAAATTGGCCAGGCTCAGGGGCTCACGCCTGTAATCCCAGCACTTTGGAAGGCCAAGGTAGGCAGATCACCTGAGGTCAGGAGTTCAAGACCAGCCTGACCAACATGGTGAAACCCTGTCTCTACTAAAAATACAAAAAGTAGCTGGATATAGTGGCAGGTGCCTATAATCCCAGCTACTTGGGAGGGCGAGGTAAGAGGATTTTCAGTGAGACTGCCTCTCAAAAAAAAAAAAAAAGAAAGAAAAAAATTAAAAAATTAGCTAGGTATGGTGACGTGCACCTGTAGTCCCAGCTACTCAGGAAGCTGAGGCAGGAGGATTGCTTGAGCCAAGGAGGTCAAGTCTGCAGTGAGCTCTAATCACCACTGCATTCCAGCCTGGGTAACAGAGTGAAACCCTATCTCAAAAAAACAAAAACAAAAACAAACAAACAAAACCCTGTGATGTCACCAGGCCTCCCTAGCAGGGTGTACCACTTAGGTTTGTTGTAGAACAAACAACCCCATAATGCAGTGAGTAAAAGCACAGTAATTTACTTAAGTCACAATTACATGGGTCAGCAATTTGGGCTGGGCTTCTGGTCTCAGCTGGACTCACTCACGCATCTTTCGTCAGCTGGGGACTGGCTGGTCTAGGCCCCTGTGGACACATGGGCTGGCTCCACATGGTCCCTCACCCTCCAGCAGGTTAGGCTGGGCTTGTCTGCATGGAGGCTAGGCAGGGTGCCAGGAGTGGGAAAGAAATACCTAAGGCAGCCGGATGCAGTGGTTCACCCCTGTAATCCCAACATATTGGGAGGCTGAGGAGGGCAGATTATCTGAGGTCAGGCATTCAAGACAGACTGACCAACATGGTGAAACCCCATCTCTACTAAAAATACAAAATCAGCCAGGCGTGGTGGTGCGGGTCTGTAATCCCAGCTACTCAGAAGGCTGAGGCACAAGAATCGCTTGAACCCAGGAGGCGGAGGTTGCAGTGAGCCAAGATCACCCCACTGCATTCCAGCCTGGACGACAGAGCCAGACTCTGCCTCAAAAGTAAAAAAAAGAAATGCCTAAGGCCCCTGAAGGCCTTATTTGGATCTAGGAAGAATTACTTGTCAAATAAGGGCTGAACTAAAAAAGAATTTTATTTTCTTATTCCACAGAAAGACAGATGCAACAATGTTAAATGCCCCATTCCCATGTTTGGAGTTCAGGGAGGTGTTCAATAGGTTGATGTGTTTCACAGCCAACATCACCTAGGCTCCTCAAGGACAAGTACTCCTAACCAGAGCTACAAGATGAGGCTAAGAAACAGGACATGGATTCAGTACAGAGAGGTGGAAAGCAGCATCATGGTCAATGGATTGAGACTGGGATAGGGCCACACAAGTAGAGCATCTGAAAGCCAGATATTTAAGCCCGAAGACAAGATTCCACCCAGTCTATTTGTGCCTGCCCCAAAACCAAAAAACATGTTCCATATGGCAATCAAGAGACAAAAGCATATGTACACAAATATATACATATATACGTATGTTTTGTTTTGTTTTGTTTTGAGATGGAGTCTTATCCTGTTGCCCAGGCTGGAGTACAGTGGCACGATCTCCACTCACTGCAACCTCTGCCTCCTGGGTATAAGCAATTCTCATGCCTCAGCCTCCCAAGTAGCTGGGATTACAGGTGTTGGGCCACCACACCTGGCTAATTTTTGTATTTTTAGTAGAGATGAGGTTTTGTCGTGTTACCCAGGCTGGTCTCGAACTCTTGACCTCAGGTGATCTGCCTACCTCGGCCTCCCAAAGTGCTGAGATTACAGAAGTGAGCCGCTGCATCTGGCCGGCAACATATTTTCTACTATCCTGGTAAAGTAAATACTTGTACCAAACCCCATCAAACTTGAAATGAATGGAATGTTCTTAATTTTCGAGATGCTGTCTTTAAAGATCTTCTCCAGAATGACTTGCGATATCTTTATAGGGGCCAAGGGGTTTCCCCTTAATATCAGAATTTCTTTACTTACAAGATTATTAAAACATTGTGGTCTAATCCATATGTCTTTTTTTTCTGAATTCATTTGAACTCATTCACTGCTATCACTAAGTTTAAAGGACGGGCGTGGTGGCTCATGCCTGTAATCCCAGCACTTTGGGAGGCTGAGGCAACATGGTGAAATCCTATCTCTACCAATAAATACAAAAAATTAGCCAAGTGTGTTGGTGCATACCTGTGGTCCCAGCTACTCCAGAGGCGGAGGTGGGAGATCACCAGAGCTCAGGAAGTGGCGCCTGCAATGAGCTGAAATCTTGCCACCAGGAATAAGACCCTGTCTCAAAAACTCAAAACAAAATGTAAAAAGCACACAGCTTAAATAAGGTATGTAGGCATTTAAAACATTTTGAAGTTAATTTCTTTCTTTGAGACAAAGTCTTGCTCGGTCACCCAGGCTGGAGTGTAGTGGCATGATCTCAGCTCACTACAACCTCTGCCTCCCAGGTTGAAGCGAGTCTCCTGCCTCAGCCTCCCAAGTAGCTGGGATTACAGGCGCACACCACCATGCCAGGCTAATTTTTGTATTTTTAGTAGAGATGGGGTATCACCATGTTGGCCAGGCTAGTCTCAAACTCCTGACCTCAGATGATCCACCCGTCTCGGCCTGTTGACAAAGCAAGACCCTGTCTAAAAAAAAAAAAAACTATATTGGTAATATCACATATTATAACACCCCATATTACATGAATGGGAAGAAGAAGATAAGTGGTTACAGAATTAGATGAAGGGTCACTTCAATAAACCACAACTAAAAACTTCTGCATTATGGTTAACTGCTATAGAGTCTTTCTTTTTTTTTTTTTTTGAGATGGAGTTTTACTCTTGTTGCCCAATCTGGAGTGCAGTGGTGCAATCTCAGCTTACTGCAACCTTTGCCTCCCAGGTTCAAGCGATTCTCCTGCCTCAGCCTCCTGAGTAGCTGGGATTACAGGCATGTGCTACTACGCCCAGCTAATTTTGTATTTTTAGTAGAGATGGGGTTTCTCCATGTTGGTCAGGCTGGTCTTGAACTCCTGAACTCAGGTGATCTGCCCGCCTCAGCCTCCCAAAGTGCTGGGATTATAGACGTGAGTCACTGTGCCTGGCCTAAGTCTTTCTTCTAAAGATGTCTAATTGTCAACAGCAGGATCCCAAAATGAAGCAGATGAAGATGTGATTTGCAAGTACCAATGACACCTTCATACTAGCCCTAATGGTGGAGAGATTCCCTAACTCAACACCGCCCCCTTCCTGTGGTCAGACCACCTCTCTCTGAGGTCGTCAGGAGCAACCCCATGCCAAATTCAAGTGAGAAAACTGGAGCTTAACAGGGGTTCCTAGGGTTACTTGGATCGAAAGAATCAATTGTTGAAGTCGAAGTTGAGGGAGGTAGGAGTCAAGAACAGCCTCTGTGGAAAAGACTTCAGGCTTTTAGTTGACAATGGGCTCCATATGAGTCATTCTAGTGACATGGGCTCTTGGCCAAAGAATTGCATTGAGGAAGAGGGACACAATGGTGTCCTGCTGCTAGCAGCCAGCAGCCCATGCCACAAGCAATACTTTCAGTTCTGGGTGCTTTACTGTAAACGGGACAAGGAAAGGAATCAAGGTGCTTAGGGACTTCGAGTCATGTCCTGCAAGGAATGTCTGGAGAAGCTGAGAAAGAGAACTCAGGGGGCAGGGCACGGTGGCTCATGCCTATAATCCCAACACTTTGGGAGGCTGTGGTGGGCGGACCACTTGAGGCTGGAAGTTTGAGATCAGCCTAGCCAACATGGCAAAACCCCATCTCTACTAAAAAATACAAAAATTAGCCAGGCATGGTGGCGAGCGCCTGTAGTCTCAGCTACTGGGGAGGCTGAGCCGTGAAAATAGCTAGAACCTGGGAGCCAAGATTGAGCCACTGCACTCCAGCCTTGGTGACAGAGAGAGACCCTATCTAAAGAAAACAAAACAAAACAAAACTCAGGGGACCCTAACAGCAGCTAGCTGCCTGATAAGCTATCAAGTTCAGGTCAATTAAATTTGTTCCATGTAGTTCTGCAGGAAGTAGCCAGGACCAGTGTGGTGGGGCTGCAATTGGAATTATATTGAGACAGATTTTGAGATAGGAGGAAGGATTTTTGAGTAGTTTGAATGGCAGAAGATACATTAGTCTTGAACCTGCTCCTCAAAGTGTGGTAAAGAATTGCAGCATGGCTTCAGAGGAAGCCCATCAGACAAGTACTAGGTCTCAGCCCCCAGCTGAGATCTACCAAATCAGTGCCTGCAGTTTAAAAAGATGCCCAGGGCCAGGTGTGGTGGCCCACGCCTGTAATTCCAGCACTTTGGGAGGCTGAGGCAGGCAGATCACTTGAGATCAGGAGTTCAAGACCAGCCTGGCCAACATGGTGAAACCCCATCTCTACTAAAAATATAAAAATTAGCCAGACATGATGGCACATACCTGTAATCCCAGCTACTCAGGAGGCTGAGGCAGGAGAATTGCTTGAACCCGGGATGGCAGAGGTTGCAGTGAGCTGAGGTCACATCATTACACTCTAGACTTGTCAACAAGAGTGAGACTCTGTCTTAATAAAAAAAATTTTTTAAAAGATTATTTAGATAATTTTTTGTGCCTATTCTGCTTATGTAGATAATCAAAATTTTTGAGACATGGCCTTACTGTGTCACCTAGGCTAGGGTGCAGTGACACCATCTTGGCTCACTGCAACCTCTGCCTTCCGGGTTCAAGCCATTCTCCTACCTCAGCCTCCTGAGTAGTGGAGATTACAGGCGCCTGCCACCACACCCAGCTAATTTTTGTATTTTTAGTAGAGACGAGTTTTCATCATGTTGGCCAGACTGGTCTTGAATTCCTGACCCCAAGTGATACACCTGCCTCAGCCTCCCAAATGCTGGGATTCAGACAGGAGCCACCACACCTGGCCTCATGTACAAGTTTTCATATGGAAGAACTCATCATCTTTTACATTTCTGAAAATATATTAATGTGATGCAACTCTTTGACAAAGTCTTACATAAAATGTCTATTTTGTTTGTTTTTTAGATGGAGTTTCACTCTTCTTTTGTTGCCCAGGCTGGAGTGCAATGGCGAAATCTCAGCTCACCACAACCTCTGCCTCCTGGGTTCAAGAGATTCTCCTGCCTCAGCCTCCCAAGTAGCTGGAATTACAGGCATCACCACCACACCCAGCTAATTTTGTATTTTTAGTAGAGATGTGATTTCACCATGTTGGTCAGTCTGGTCTCCAGCTCCTGACCTCAGGTGATCTGCCTGCCTTGGCCTCTCCCAAAGTGCTGGGATTACAGGTGTGAACCTCCATGCCCAGCCGGGCGCATCTTCTTAATAACTGAAATATGATTCAGGGGACATCTACCTTTTATCCCAAAAGGCAGTTCCAAAGAGAAAATTGGTTCATCTCCAAAGCGGCCTGACGGGGATGGTTGCTGCTGGTTTGCTCTCCCACAGGGTCTCAGTTGGGAAGAGGACATCAGTGACTTGGGCACAGGATGGCACCCCTGTTCATTCCACACAGTGGCAGGTCCCAGGAGTTGCAGCCTTAGTCCCTCCCAGGCACACCTTGGTGAGTCCCCTCTCCAGGCCCCTATGTCCTTCAGATGACCTCAGTGAAAATCAGCTCAGTCTACCAGACAGACTCTAATACCATTAAGCCTCATACGGGTAGATTTTCCCACCCACTCCCCAACAACTTTTTCATGCTACATTCCAAAGACAATGGGTGGTATACCCTCACCCTTCCCCAGAACATGGAGTACCCCTTGCCTTATGTCTACCTAACCACAAAGAGCCACTCAAGGGGATCCTCTCAAAGATCAGTACCACTGCCGGCAGCCTCTATTTTGAATTTGTGAAATGTAAATATGACTTGCTTCTCCATGAACAGGCAATAAATTTCACTGAATAATAAAAAAAAATACAAAGGAGTATACAGTGAAAATGCTTCCTCTCAACCCTGTCTCAGTTTCCTTCTTAGAGACAATATTAGAGACTAGCCAATATTATATTTCATGGAAACCGATAATACCTTGCTTTTTTGCATGTTGCTTTCTTATTCCATCTCTGTGCACAGTCAGCTTCTGCAAATTGTTTGGACGCATCATAACTTACTTAATCCCTTAGTAGGTTGTTTCCAGTCTTTTCCTAATCAATCAATAATGCAACAAATATCCTTCATAGGCATCACTGCACATGACGAAATGAATTAAATGTATCTTGTTAGTTTTTTTTTTCCAAGATGGAGTCTCGCTCTATTGCCCAGGCTGTAGTGCAATGGCACAGTCTCAGCTCATTGCAACCTCCGCCTCCTGAGGTCAAGCGATTCTTCTGCCTCAGCCTGCTGAGTAGCTGGGATTGCAGGCACCCACCACCATGCCCGGCTAATTTTTGCATTTTTAGTAGAGACAGTGTTTCACCACTTTGGCCAGGCTGGTCTTAAATTCCTGACCTCATGATCCACCCGCCTCAACCTCCCAAAGTGCTGGGATTACAGGCATGAGCCACCTCGCCCGGCCATAAATGTATCTTTAGTATACTTTGAATTTGGGTAGATAACACCAGTTAATTTGGTCTCCATAGAGATTTAGTAATTCACCTAACTCATGGTGGGTGGAGCTGGGATTCAGACTTGTGTTCTTTAGGCCAGAGTTCAGGCTCTTAACCACCAAGGTAAACTGCCTTTTTGATGTTTTTTGTTTCTGTTTTGAGACAGGGTGTCACTCTGTTGCCCAGGCTAGAGTGCAGTAGTGTGATCATAGCTCACCGCAGACTCAAACAATCCTCCCACCTTAGCCTCCCAAGTGGTTGGAACTACAGGCACACCACCATGCCCCACTAATTTTCTTTTCTTTCTTTTTCTTTTTTTGTAGATTCGAAGTTCTTACTATGTTTCCCAGCTGGTCTCGAACTCCTGAGCTCAAGTAATCCACCCACGTTGGTCTCCCAAAGTGCTGGGATTACAAGTGTGAGCCATTGCACCCAGCCACCTTTTTGAAATTTGCCAATCTGAGATCTAAAGACTGGTGCTCTTCTGTCATTTTCATGTGAATTTCTCTTACTATGAAAGAGGGTAAATGTTTTATCATAGGTTAGTTTGTTTCTTTTTCTGTCAATTGTCTATACCTAGTATTTGTCCATTTTCCTATTAAATTATTGGCTTGTTTCTGTATCAATTTGTAAGAATTCTTTATATATTAGAGAAAATAGTCCCTTCTGTATCCAGAATTGAAAATACTGTTCCAAGTTTGTCTTTTAACTTCACTTATAGTGGTTACTGTCATGAAGAAAATAGATTTTTATACAATCATATTTATCCATTTTTTATTTTATGGATTCTGAACTTAGTTTTATAGTTGGACAAAATTTCCATTTATGAAATAATAAAAAAGCTCTCCAATGGATTTTTCAAGTATTTTCATAGTTTTTTTTTGGCATCTAAATATTTGGTAAATTTGGAATTTGTCCCAGTGAAAGATATATATCCAAATTTCCCCCCAGATGGCTAATCAGTTGTCTCCATACTGTTTTTTTAAATTACTTATCAGTCCCATTGATTTATACCACCCTTATCATGTATTAAGTCCCAAAGGCAACATTCAAATGATAGCTTCTTTTTTTAAAAAAAAAAAAAAAAGATGGGGTTTCACCATGATGGCCAGGCTGGTCTTGAACTCCTGACCTCAGGTGATCCACCCACCTCAGCCTCCCAAAGTACTAGGACTACAGGCGGGAGCCACTGCACCCAGCTAAATGATAGCTTCTTTTAAAAAATGAACAAAAACTCCTAGGCATAGGAACACGTTAAATATTTGGTAACAGAGCCCAACTATAGAATTTTGGTTGAAGTATATTCTTTTAAATCTCCCTGATAGAATACTATGCAACTTTTTTTTTTTTTTTTTTTTTTTTAGAGATGGGGGTTTCACCATGTTGGTCAGCCTGGTCTCAAACTCCTGACCAAAGGTGATCTGCCCACCTCGGCCTCCCAAAGTGCTGGGATTACAGGCATAAGCCACCGTGCCCAGCCTACTATGCAACTTTTAAAGCAAATATTATAAAGATTATGTTAAAACATGAGGGAAATACTTCTGATGAAAATGTCAATTGAAAAAGAAAGAATATAAACTTTATGCAAACCAAGACTATGACCACATTGTGAAAAAATGCACAGAAAAGAATCACATGAACAAAATACCAGAAGGATGATAGTGATGTTACTGGGATATGGAATGAGATTTCCCTCACCTTTTTCCCTCATATCTTTTGTAAAGTGATGATACCAGCATAATTTTCAAATTTGCACTTTTTAATTATGGCATTTTTGTCCATATGTGTTTTTCTCCTTTGACTCAAGAGACTTCCTGAAAATGATGGTAAAGAAATAAAAAGATGTCTGGGCATGGTGGCTCACACCTGTAATCCCAGCACTTTGGGAGGCTGAGGCAGGCGGATCACAAGGTCAAGAGTTTGAGACCAGCCTGGCCAATATGGTGAAACCCCACATCTACTAAAAATACAAAAATTAGCCTGGCGTGGTGGCGTGTGCCTGTAATCCCAGCTACTCGGAAGGCTAAGGCAGGGAATCACTTGAACCTGGGAGGTGGAGGTTGCAGTGAGCCGAGATCGCACCACTGCATTCCAGCCTGGGTGACAGAGTGAAATTCCATCTCAAAAATAAAATAAAATAAAATAAAATGAAAAAGAAATAAAAAGATTATAAACTTACAAATTCAAAAAAGAATAAAAGAGAAAGAGAAGATCTCATGGCTGGAAAATTCCAGCATGTTTTTGGGAGAGAGCAAGCTAATGATGGAGTGGTAACAGACACCACAGAGCTGTGATGGAAGCGACCAGAAGGGCTGGGTGGGGCGGTGAATAAAGTAAAGCATGTCACCTGTGGACGGGACTCCAGACTCCACTTCTGGGAGACACCACTGACTCACGGTGTGTGCCCTTGGGCCAAGATATGAGAAGGGCTCGTGCCTCTTTTCTCCCAACTGAACAGGGGACACTGTTTAACATCTCTCGCTTCCACTTGGAGCTACGGGGAGAGTTCATTGCTGTTTGAGAAAAGGTATATGAACTAGTGAGATAAAAGGCTTGACAGGAGGAGGGTTATAACCAGTCAAGTAACCCTTTCTTTTCTTTTCTTTTCTTTTCCTTTTTTTTTTGAGACGGAGTTTTGCTCTTATTGCCTAGGCTGGAGTGTAATGGCACAATCCCAGCTCACTGCAACCTCTGTCTCTCGGGCTCAAGCAATTCTCTGGCCTCAGCCTCCTGAGTAGCTGAGATTACAGGTGCCCGCCACCACACCCAGCTAATTTTTTTGTATTTTTAGTAGAGAAAGAGTTTCACCATGTTGGCCAGACTGGTCTTGAACTCCTGACCTCAGGCGATACACCCACCTCAGCCTCCCAAAGTGCTGAGATTACAGGCATGAGCCACCGCACCCGGCCCAAGTCACCCTTCAAACCCTCTGATCCTCTCACGCTGACAGAAGACCAGCACACGGGTATATAGCCAGGCAGCTGCAAGTGCAGCCTAATGCTCATCCCTGTAAAAACAGAGCAACGGTGAAGGCATGAATGGGCGTGAGGCTCCCAGTCAAGACAGCAGCCCCCATGCTTTCTTGGGCGGCTACCTGCCCTAGAGCTAGTGACATGTCCTCCTTGGACCCCCATCCAGTAACCTTGTTCCTCCTCAGATCTGGAGCCCTGTCTTAAACCCTCACCTAGTGCTTCTTGTTGCCCCATCTTGCTCCTACTCATCAAGACAAGTCCTCTCTTCCACACACTGGGAGCCCCAATGCCCTAGAGTTGCTGCTCAGATTACAAAAGTCTTGCCAAGATGTAGGAATGTGGTAAAAATTTAGTAATCTTCAATAAACTGATGGTGTTGGCAGATGCATCTGCTCAAGAGGGACACACACACACACACACGCACACACACACGCACGCACACACACACATCATGACCTGGTGGGCTTGGATCCAGTCTCTTTTCTATGGCTGGGAAACCAGATGGGGCTAAAAATATTCATTCATTTAATTGATTGTTTTTAATCCTTTCTTTGAGAGAATGAATTTCTAAGCCCAGAAATGCAGCTTTGAAGACCACAATAATCATTTACTTAAAATCCACTCTAGGCCAGACACAGTGGCTCATGCCTGCAATCCCAACACTTTGGGAGGCCAAGGAGGGTGGATCACCTGAGGTCAGGAGTTCAAGGCCAGCCTGGCCAACATGGTGAAACCTTGTCTCTACTAAAAATACAGAAAATTAGCCAGGTGTGGTGGCCAGCACCTGTAATCCCAGCTACTCAGGAGGCTGAGGCAGGAGAATTGCTTGAACCCGAGAGCTGGAGGTTGCAGGGAGCTGAGATCATGCCACTGCTCTTCAGCCTGGGCACCAGAGCGAGAGTCCAAAGGAAGAAAGAAAGGAAGGGAGGGAGGGAAGGAAGGAAGGAAGGGGAGAAAGAAAGAGAGAGAGAAAGACAGACAGAAGGAAAGAAAGAAAGATGGAAAGGAAGGAAGGGAAGGAAGGGAAGGGAAGGAAGGAAGGAAGGAAGGAAGGCAGGAAGGAAGGAAGGAAGGAAGGAAGGCAGGAAGGCCCACTCTAGGCCAGGCCCAGTGGTTCATGCCTATAATCCTAGCAATTTGGGAGGCCGAAGCAGTAGGATTGGCTGAGCTCAGAAGTTTGAGATCAGCCTGGGCAACATGGTGAAACCCTATCTCTACTAAAATGCAAAAAATTACCTGGGTGTGGTGGCGCATGCCCGTAGTCCCAGCTACTCAGCAGGCTGAGGCATGAGAATTGCTTGAATCCAGGAGGCAGAGGTTGCAGCGAGCTGAGATTGCACCACTGCACTCCAGCCTAGGTGACAGAGTGAGACTCTGTCTCCAAAAAAAAGGAAAGAAAGTCCCCTCTATATGTCAGAACCTGTCCCAGACCCTATGAAAATATAAAGAAATACAATCTGTACCTCCAAGCTAGCTAAACTATTTACACTTCTCTTAAAGACCTAAGCAGCCAGGTGCGGTGGCTCAAGCCTGTAATCCTAGCACTTTGGGAGGCCGAGGCAGGCGGATCATGAGGTCAAGAGATTGAGACCATCCTGGCCAACATGGTGAAACCCTGTCTCTACCAAAAATACAAAAAAATTAGCTGGGCGTAGTGGCGTGGGCCTGTAGTCCCAGCTACCCGGGAGGCTGAGGCAGGAGAATTGCCTGAACCCAGCAGGCGGAGATTGCAGTGAGCCGAGATTGCGCCACTGCACTCCAGCCTGGTGCCTGGCAACAGAGCAAAACTCTGTCACAAAAAAAAAAAAAAGAACTAACCATACTTTTTCTTCATGCGCGAAGAAACCTTCTCTGCATCTCTGTCTTATTTACTGCTTCATATTTCTTTCCTTTTTTTTTTTTTTTTTTTTTGAGATGGAGTCTCCCTGTGTTGCCCAGGCTGGAATGCAGTGGCACAATCTTGGCTCTTTGGGGCTTCTGTCTCCCAAGTTCAAGTGATTTTCCTGCCTCAGCATCCTGTGTAGCTGGGACTACAGGCGTGTTCCACCACACCCAGCTAATCTTTGTATTTTTAGTAGAGAGGGGTTTCACTACGTTGGCCAGGCTGGTCTCGAACTCCTGACCTCAAGTAAGCTGCTCTCCTTGGCCTCCCAAAGTGCTGGGATTACAGGTGTAAGTCACTGCACCCAACATGCTGCTTCACATTTCGTTTCATTCACCCAGGAAATATTTCATGAACATCTACCATGTGCCAGGCCACTGGGATAAAATAGTGAACAAAAACAAAGAAGCTATTTTCATGGAGCTTAGATTCTAGTGAGACAAATAGACAATAAATAAATGTACAAATAAATCCATAATATGCAAAAAGATGATAAAGACTTAGGAAAAATAAAGAAAGCCCCTTCAGCCATGTGAGTATGCAGCAAGAAGGGCACCCTCTATAAAGCAGAGAACAAGCCCTCCCCAGATACCAAATTAGCTGATGCCTTGATCTTGGACTTTCCAGCCTCTAGAACCACGAGCAATAAGTTCTATTGTTTGTAAATTTTCTCCAAAAGAAAAATAAAGGAGGGTAAGGGAACAAGAGTGGCAGAGGATATTATTTTACATAGGTCACTAGGGGAGACTTCTCTGATAAGGCTAAGTTTAAGCAGAGACTTGAATTAGGCAAGGGAGCAGCCTGTGTGGATATCTACAAAAGTGGAGCTGTAAATGCAAGATCCTATAGGAAGAAACAGCCAACAGTGTTCTGTTGGAAAACAGCAATGAGAAAAGGGTCACAAGAATCGAGTGAACAAATTAGCCATATATGGTGGCACACACATGTGGCCACAGCCACTTGGGAGGCTGAGGCATGAGAATCCCTTGAACCTGGGAGGCAGAGGTTGCAGTGAGCCAAGATTGTGCCACTGCATTCCAACCTGAGCAACAGAGCGAGACTCTACCTTAAAGAAATAAAATTAAATTAAAAAATGAAGAATGGAGCCAGGCGCGGTGGCTCACGCCTGTAATCCCAGCACTTTGGGAGGCCGAGGCGGGTAGATCATGAGGTCAGGAGATCGAGACCATCCTGGCCATGGTGAAACCCCATCTCTAATAAAACACAAAAAATTAGCCGGGTGTGGTGGCACGCACCTGTAGTCCCAGCTACTCAGGAGGCTGAGGCAGGGGAATCACTTGAATCCTGGAGACAGAGGTTGCAGTGAGCCGAGATCATGCCACTGCACTCCAGCCTGGTGCCTGGCAACAGAGCAAGACTCCATCTCAAAAATAAAAATAAAAAAATAAAAATAAATAAAGAATTGAGTGAACAAAGCTGGAATGCAACCAGAAATATGGGTTAGGGAGAGGGAGTGGCATTATTATGCAGGGACTTTCAGGCAAGGACTTTGTGTAAGCTTTTCATGGAATATAACACACGTAGAGAAAAGTAAACAAATCGTAAGTGTACAACTCAGTAAATTTTTTTTGTGTTTTGTTTTGTTTTTTTGAGATAGGGTTTTACTCTTGTCATCCTGGCTGGAGTGCAGTGGTGGGATCTTGGCTCACTGCAACCTCTGCCTCTGGGGCTCAAGTGATCTTCCCACCTCAGCTTCCCGAGTAGCTGAGACTATAGGCACAAACCAATGCACCTGGCTAATTTTTGTATTTTTTGTAGAAACAGGGTTTTGCCATGTTGCTCAGGCTGGTCTTAAACTCCTGGGCTCAAGTGATCCTCCCACCTCAGCCTCCCAAAGTGCTGGGATTATAGGTGTGAGCCACTGTTCCTGGCCCATTCACCAACCCACCCATTTAAACCACCATCCAAACCAAGCTATAGAACACTACCAGCAGCTGGCTGAGCATGGTGGCTTGTGCCTATAATCCCAGCACTCTGAGAGGTTGAGGTGGGCGGATCACCTGAGGTCAGGAGTTCAAAATTAGCCTGACCAACGGGGTGAAACCTCATCTCTAATAAAATTACAAAAATTGGCTGGGCATGGCAGCACGTACCTGTATTCCCAGCTACTTGGGAGGCTGAGGCAGGAGAATCGTTTGAACCTGGAAAGCAGAGGTTGCAGTGAGCTGAGATTGCACCATTGCACTCCAGTCTGGGTAACAAGAGCAAAGCTCGGTCTCAAAAAAATACTACTACCACCAACCCTGGCAGGGCACGGTGGCTCACACCTGTAATCCTTGTACTTTGGGAAGCTAAGGCGGTAGATCACCTGAGGTCACGAGTTCGAGACCAGCCTGGCCAACATGGTGGAACCCTGTCTCTACTAAAAATACAAAAATTAGCAGGGTGTGGTGGCAGGTGCCTACAATCCCAGCTACTCGGAGGCTGAGGCAGGAGAATCGTTTGAACCTGGAGGACGGAGGTTGCAATGAGCCGAGATCACGTCACTTCACTCCAGCCTGGGCAAAAGAGCAAAACTCTGTCTAAAAAAAAAAAAAAAAACAATGCTATCAGCAAACCTGAAGTCTCTTTCACACCTCCTCTGTCATCACTATCTGACCCTCCAAGGATAACCACTATTTCACCTTCCATCACTCTGGATCAGTTTTGCCTGCTTTGAACTTTGTGCATATGAATCAATCATACAGTATCACCCTTTGGTGTCAGGCTTCACTCACTCGGTGTTATGGGGGTGAGACTGTCCATGTTACTGTGTGTAGTGATGCTTCATCTTTTTCCTTGCCCTGTAATATTGCACTGTGTAAATATACCACAATTTACTTGTCCATTCTACCATGGGTCTACATTTGGTTTGTTTCCAGTTTGGGGGCTATTTCAAATGCTGCTATGAGCATTCTCATTTGTGTTATTTGGAACATGTGAGTATGTATTCGGGGTGAGATTATTAGGTTTAGGTTTTACTTTTTTTTTTTTTTGGACAGAGTCTCACTCTGTCGCCCAGGCTGGAGTGCAATGGCGCCATCTTGGCTCACTGCAACCTCCACCTCCCTGCCTCAGCCTCCTGAGTAGCTGGGATTACAAGCACCTGCCATTATGCCTGGCTAATTTTTGTATTTTTAGTAGAGACAGGGTTTCGCCATTTTGGCCAGGCTGGCCTCAAACTCCTGACCTTAAGTGATCCATCCACCTTGCCCTCCCAAAGTGTTGAGATTACAGATGTGAGCCACCACGCCTGGTCATCTAGGTTTTACTTTGATAGACACTACCAAACTATCTTCAGACTTTGCTTTTCAATCTGATTGAAAAGGGAAATAATTTGAAGATTCAAAGTGGAAAAATCACATAATCTGATTTATATCTTAAAGGGTATAAATTTTGAAAGATTACTTTTTTTCTTTTTTTGAGATTGAGTCATGCTCTGTCTCCAGGCTGGAGTGCAATGGCACAATCTTGGCTCACTGCAACCTCCATCTCCCAGGTTCAAGCAATTCTCCTGCCTCAGCCTCCTGAGTAGCTGGGACTACAGGCATGCGCCACCACGCCCAGCTAATTTTTATATTTTTAGTGGAGGTGGAGTTTCACCATGTTGGCCAGGATGGTCTTGATCTCTTGACCTTGTGATCTGTCCGTCTCAGCCTCCTAAAGGGCTGGGATTACAGCCATGAGCCACCGCACCTGGCCAAAGACTACATTTTTTAAATGTTCACCATATGAAACAAAATCCAAGCTGACCAGTCCCAGCACTAAAAGCATGACTACAGATTTGTACCTCTAGCCAGAACCTCTCCTCTGACTACAGACCCTTATCTCCAATGTCTGCTTGACAGCTCCACATGATGTGGAATGGTCATCTCCAACTTTTCATGGCCAAGAGCTTCTGATATTCTGCCCCGAGCCAGTTCTTCCTATGGGGTGTCCCATCTTTACTAACAGCAGCTCTGTTCTTCCATTTATTTAGGCTGGAAACATGGGTATATCTTTTTCTCCTATTTTCTCATGCTCCACATCTGGTCCATCAGCAGATCCTGTGAGCTCTATCTTCAGAATATTCTATAATCACTGCTTGCCACTCCCTATCACTACCTGTCCAAGCCACCATTCTCCCTCTCCTAGCCTACTGCAGTGCCCTCTTTTTTTTTTTTTTTGAGATGGAGTCTCCCTCTGTTGCCCAGGAGGCTGGAGCACATTTGCGTGATCTCGGCTCACAGCAACCTCCGCTTTCCGGGTTCAAGAGATTCTCCTGCCTCAGCCTCCCCAGTAGCTGGGATTACAGGTGCACACCACCACGCATGGCTAATTTTTGTATTTTTAGTAGAGACGGGGTTTCGCCATGTTGCCCAGCCTGATCTTGAACTCCTGAGCTCAAGTGATCCACCCACCTTGGCCTCCCAAAGTGCTGGGATTACAGGCGTGAGCCACCACACCCGGCCAGCAGTGCCCTCCTAAGTGGTTTCGCTGCTCCCACATCCTGCTGTCACCCTGTTCAGGATACTATCGGTGCAGCTTCCCAAAAGATCCTGTTCAAACAAAAATCAGATCCTGTCACTTCTCCATTAAAACCCTCCAGTGGCTTCCTGTTTCACACCGGGTGCAAACCAAAGTCCATACTACTATTCACAAATTGTGGCAGGATACTGCTCCTTTTAACCACTCTGACTTGAACTCCTGGGATGCTCCTGTCCTCACTCCATTCCAGCCACACTGTTCATCAAACTGCCCAGGCGAATTCCCAACCTCAGGAAATTTACACTTCCTCTTCCCACTGTCTAGAATGCTCTTGTCCCAGCTAACTGCCAGCTCGCCTCCTTGCCGCCTCCAAGTCTCTACTCAAAATTCCCTTTATCAGCAAGGACTTCCCCAGCCCCCTTGGTTTGACATTTCACACTTCCCCAATGCCTGACATTTCATATTGCTTTCCCAGCTTTGTTTTCTCTGCTCAGCATTTATCACTATCTTACATGCTGTAATTTTTATGTCTTTTATCTTGTTTATCAGCCATCCCTCCCAGCGGAACGTAATTGCTACAAGGACATTAATTTCTATGTTTTGTTTACAACCGTAGCCCAGCATCCAGAATGGGGCTTGGCACATAGTAGGCACTCAATAAATATTTGCCGAGTGAATAAACAGATGGATCCTTGCCCTAGATCTTCTCCTGATTACCTGTGCTTGAGAAGCTAGTGACAAATCAGCAGTGGTTTCTAAGCACCTCCAGTAAGTTGAAGTTGCCAATAGAAACATGTTCCTTCTCTACGCTCCCTCCCTGGCGTGCAGGGACCTGGGAAAAGCAGAGATGCTGATCGATATCTCTGGCTGGGAAGGAAGATGGGATTAGGTACCAGAATTGAGAGGAAGGGTGTCTCCGCCCGTCTGCTCAGAGGCTGCGATCTGCCTGGCATGCTGCCTGCTCTCAGAAACAGGATGTGTCCAGAGAGGAAGTGACTGCAGACGTGGAGTGGGGGAAAATGCCCCGTGCCTGAGACAGAACACTTCAGGCTAGTCATTCTGGAGCCTTCCAAGGGTCCATTCCTGGGAGATGAGTAAAATCCGCTCTGCAGTCCCACAGTGACTCATTCTGAATGGCGGGGAATCCAAAGCCCTTCCCTAAGTGAGGGCAAAAACAGGTGCTTCCTCCTCTAGGGTTCCCAGTTTGGATGACTGGATGCTGCAGGAGAGAGAATACCCACATACCTTGTTGGAGGCTCTGCAGGAACTGACAAAGGAAGTGGCACAGTAGAAAGTCATTTTAACCAATCTTCTCTTCCTTGATTTGAGGTCAGAAGTAGACAAGTCTAGAAGGGCATTGCCCAGGGGTCTCTTAGGAAACCAGCTTTCTGCACCTTCCCCAGTAGCAGGTAAAGAGGCAAGATTGGCCTGATCAAGCTCTGGGGCCTCAAGCTCAGGCATCCTGGCAGAGAGAACCCCCAACTTCACTGAGCTGGTCCAGCCCCAAGGCACAGAGGCTTTTTTTTTTTTTTTTGAGTTGAAGTCTCACTCTGTTGCCCAGGCTGGAGTGCAGCGACGTGATCTTGGCTCACTGCAATCTCTGTCTGTCAGGTTCAAACAATTCTCCTGCCTCAGCCTCCTGAGTAGCTGGGATTACAGGTACCCACCACCACGCCCAGCTAATTTTTGTATTTTTAGTAGAGTCAGGGTTTCACCATGTTGGCCAGGCTTGTCTCAAACTCCTGACCTTAGGTGATCCACTTGCCTAAGCCTCTCAAAGTGCTAGGGTTATAGGGTGAGCCACCGCACCTGGTCTTTTTTGTTTGAGACAGAGTCTTGTTCTGTCGCCCAGGCTGGAGTGCAGTGGCACCCTTCGCCTCCCAGGGTTTGAGCAATTCTCCTGCCTCAGCCTTCCAAGTAGCTGGGATTACAGGCACCTGCCACCATGCCCGGCTAATTTTTGTATTTTTAGTAGAGATGTATTTTCACTATGTTGGCCAGGCTGCTCTCAGACTCCTGATCTCAGATGATCTATCCGTCTCAGCCTCCCAAAATGGCAGAATTACAGGCGTAAGCCACTGTGCCTGGCCTGACCCTAAGTCTTATTTTGCAGCCCAAAGAGATAAAAACAGTCCCTATAGACACTCCTCAGGAGCTCTACCTTGGTGGGCTCTCAAATCTGAACTCTGCTTGTAGGCCAAAGGGCACGAATGTCATAAAACCCATGCTAGGAAGCTTGCAATGAAAAACAACTTGGCCGTTTAAGAAAAGACCCACAAACACAGTGCTGAACATGGAAATGGACAGAGGCATCGATGCAAGTTTCCAGAGAAGCAGAAAAAGCTAGAAAACTCTCCCAACACTCTGAGTAACCACAGCAATCTCTAGACAGGCTGTGGGCCTTATGTTTATGATGAATGCAGGGAGCAGCTCAAAGCCTAGAATGTTATTGTGAGCATTAATATTATGTTAATAAAAGCTGTGAATTTTTTCTTTTCTGAAAACCAAAGCAAGCATCTCTAAACTTGTCCTTGATAAAAGATTAAATATAGCAGGAGGTGTCATGCCAGTATGCTGCTTCTAACTTATTTATTTACAGAAAAGAACTCATACGGTGCGAGACATTCTGCAACCTGCTTTTTGGCTTGTTTGTTGAAGCAATTGATCATGAGCATCTTTTCATGTCAGCATGTACATATCTACACGATTCTATGAGCTTTCCGTAAACTACGAAACTAAGGGGTCTTCCTCAGTGAAAGAGGCGGAGCTTTCATTGGAACTAGCCTGGAAATGGGCATGGCCACAGAGGCCCCTGGGCCCCAGCCAGGCATCCATTCTTCCTCCTGGCTGCGGTCAACATTCTTGTAACTAGCAGGTCACACTTCAGCCCTTTCTCATATTCAGCAGAAACTGGTGCATCTCAAGTCTAAGCCCTGCTTCCTGTGAGAGCCAGAAAGGTGGGGAAGCACCACTCTTTGGCCGTCTTGAGCTCCCCACATCCCTGCAATTTCCTCTCACGTTGCCCCAAGCTCACGTCTTCCTTTCTGGAAGCTGGAGATGAAGGCGAAGCAACCATTCTTCCCAGGAGAGTCACCAACCATTCCCGTTTGCCTGGGACTAAGGGGTCTCCTGAGATGGGAGACTTTGAGTCTTAAAACCAGGGTGGCCCCAAGAAGATCAGGATAGTTGGTCAGCCCACTCCCAGAACTGGAGACACGGCCGATCATGACACAGCTGTTGGAGGTCTCCTTTTCACAGTTCCAACAAGGGTCAGGTTGGAATTTTCCAGGAGGCATACCTACAGAGATTCTCCAACAGGGCCTGCTTGAGTCCCATGCCCACCCCAGAGACAATCGCCAGAACAAGGAGTGGATGCAGGGGAGGCAGATGAGAACTGCCCACCAGGAAAGGGGCACATCCCACTCTACAAAGCCTTGACATGTCTGAAGCCGGCTGAACCTCTCCCCAGTTTCTCCATTTGTCCTCAAATGCAGGGCTTCCCAGGCCCTTCCCAATCTGTGGGATTAGGGAGGGGACCCCTCTGGAAGGAGACACAAGTTTTTCCCTCCCGCCTGAGTGTCAGTATCCTCAGAGGGACCAATCTGGAAACCAGATCTCAGGAGCTCTGAGATGATCTGTGGCCAATGGGCAGGCCTGCAAGGGCAGAAGACACTGACTCCACTGCCTGGCTGTGGGAGACCCTTGGGGCCAACAACATCAGGCAACCAGGATAGACTCATGTTTAAGCAAAATGTCAGGAACATTTTCAAATAATCGACTCCATTTGCTCCAACTCAGCCTTCCAACACTGCTTCAGGTGAAATGCCTCTTTCTACATTTCAACCAATGGGTCTTATTATTTACCTGGAAAATGCACAATAATTGCATTACTTTCCCTGTATTTCCAGGCTTTTTAGACACTCTTTGGTGCATGTATGGTACTTTTTTAGTTTTAACAATTGGACCCACTAATTTCAATATAAAGGTACTTTGCAGCCAGGTACAGTGGCTCAAGCTTAAAATCTCAGTACTTTGGGAGGTTGAGTTGGGCAGATCACCTGAGGTCAGGAGTTCAAGACCAACCTGGCCAACATGGCAAAACTCCATCTCTACTAAAAACACAAAATTAGCCATGCATAGTGGCACACACCTGTAATTCCAACTACTCGTGAGGCTGAGGCAGGAGAACTGCTTGAACCTGGGAGGCGGAGATTGCAGTGAGCCGAGGTCATGCCATTGCACTCCAACCTGGGTGACAGAGTAAAACTCCATCTCAGAAAAATAAAAAAAAAAAATGTCTGGACACAGTGGCACACGCCTGAAATAACAGCAATTTGGGAGGCAAAGGCAGTTGGATGACCTGAGGTCAGGAGTTTGAGAAACATGGTGAAATCCTCTCTCTACTAAAAATATAACAATTAGCCAGGCATGGTGATGGGTGCCTGCAATCCCAGCTATTCAGGAGGCTGAGGCAGGAGAATCGCTTGAATCCAGGAGGCAGAGGTTGCAGTGAGCCAGGATTGCGCCATTGCACTCCAGCCTGGGCCACAAGAGCAAAACTCTGTCTCAAAACTTAAAAAAAAAAAAAAAAAAAAAAAAAAAAAAAACATCAATGTAAAGGTACTTTGCCTGCTGGGCGCCATGGCTCATGCCTGTAATCCCAGCACTTTGGGAGGCTGAGGCGGGCAGATTACCTGAGGTCAGGAGTTCAAGACCAGCCTGACCAACATGGTGAAACCCCATCTCTACTAAAAACACAACAATTAGCCAGGCATGGTGATGGGTGCCTGTAATCCCAGCTACTCAGGAGGCTGAGGCAGGAGAACTGCTTGAACCTAGGAGATGGAAGTTGCAGTGAGCCGAGATTGCACCAACACTGCACTCTAGCCTGGGAGACAGAGTAAAACTCCGTCTCCCCCCCCCAAAAAAACAAAAAAACCGTATTTTGTCTGAAAACATAATGAATGAACATATTATTTGAAAATGTCAGTAGCATGTACTTTAAGAAATAAATGTAAATAAGTAAATAGAGACAAAAGACAAATCTCCTGTATAGTGTTCCAGATAATTTCTGTAGATACTCCACCTCTTAACTCCCACTTTTTAAATGCAGGTTGTACGTAGTGAATGTCCAAAGAAGATGGTATAGAAAAGGGGAAGAAAAAACGAGTAACTTTACAGTGGAGAAACTGACAAACACAACTTCAGCCAGGTAATTAAAAGAAGAGAGAGACAGTATGTATGTCCTGTGTTTCTCACCTTTGCTGACACCCAGTAGTCCTGTGAGGAAGAGTCTGGTGAAGCATAAAGATCTTGGTTCTGGAGTCAGCCAGCTCTCAGCCCCAATCCTACCTCTGTGTGCTCTTGGGACAGTCACTCAACCTCATTGAGCCTTAGTTTCCCCATCTGTGAGAAGAGGATTACAATGCAGGGATGAGGCCAGGTGCAGTGGTTCATACCTGTAATCCCAGTACTTTGGGAGATCAAGGTAGGAGAATTACTGGGACCCAGGAGTTCAAGACCAGCCTGGGCAACATAGAGAGACCTCCATCTCTACAAAAAATTTAAAAATTAGCTGGGTGTGATGGTGCACACTTGTAATCTCAGCTACTTGGGAGGCTGAAATGGGAGGATCACTTGAGCCTGGGAGGTTGAGGCTGCAGTGAGCCATGATAATGCCACTGCACTGCAGCCTGGGTAACAGAATGAGACCCTGTCTCAAAAAAATAAAATTAAACACAAAAAGAACGCAGAGACGTCTGTCTGGCCCTTAGCAACTGTGAGTGCTGGAGAAATCATACTACATTTGAAGGCAGCTCCGAAGTACTGGAGTGGAGTCAGGGGTGGCTCTGCAGAAGGGTCCCAAACTTTCCCTCGGGCAGATCCCCTCACACTCCCTGGGCCTTCCAGTCCTTCTCTCATTCTTCATTAAGGGCTGCACGGGGCCAGGGCGTGATGGTTCACACCTGTCACCCCAGCACTTTGGGAGGCCGAGGTGGGTGGATTGCTTGAGATCAGGTGTTCAAAACCAGCCTGGCCAACATGGCAAAACCCTGTCTCTACAAAAAAAAAAAATACAAAAATTAGCTGGGTGTGGTGGCATGTGCCTATAATACCAGCTACTCCAGAGGCTGAGGCATGAGAATCGCTTGAACCCAGGAGGCAGAGGTTGTCGTGAACTGAGATTGCACCACTGCACTCCAGCCTGAGCGACAGAGGGAGACCTTATCTCAAAAAAAAAAAAAAAAAAAAAAGGCTGCAAGATCAAGGGCCTTTCAGACCCTCTTGGTCCATTTGGTTAGGGGGTGTTTTCACAAAGCTTTGCCTGTTAACTTTACGGGACCCAGAGGGCATATGCTATAGAACACAATCTTCATACCAGCGTCTCTAACCACAAACCCCAAGAGTCTGAACGTTGAGACACTCAGGAAGTCGAAAGGGTCCTCTCCTCTTCAGAGGCCCAGCCCAGCTCACGGGAATGGCATGCATCAAAAGGCAGGAAGTCCCTGACAAGTCTGTCCTATCAAGTCACCAGACACTGGTTACCTTTATGTGGCTGCACAAGAGGTTGAGTTCTCAGGGAGGGGCGAGGTGGTCTGGGGCCGTCACGCCATGGTGGAACCCACCCCAGAGAAGCGAGGACTGCCGCTCCCACCACAGGAAGACTGGCCCCACCAGCAACAGAGAGAGTCAAAGCCCCAGCCTCGGAGCCCTCATGGGATAAGTGGCATTTTGGTTCCTGTTTCCTTCCCTCTGTTTTTCTTTTTCTTTTCATAGTTTCTCCAAGCAAATATCAAACATGTCCTGCAACTCTCAAGAACCAGACCACAGAGAAACACAGAGAAAAGTGAGTGGCCTTCTTCCAAGACCTGGTTTATCAAAGTTCTGAGACATTCCTGATCCGCTGCTCTCCTCCTGCTGCCTAAGCTTGCGCCTCTGTGGCCCAGAGTGCCAGCTTCCTTTCCTGGGCCTCCTGGGGGAAAGGGGAGGAAGAAGATAGAGGGAGCTAAGGGTCCCAGGGCTGCCCTGGCAAGTTGCAGGTCTGCCCCTGGGGATTTCCCTGCAGCCTAATGGAGGAAAAGAGAGAGGACCTTTTGATGGGGCCAAGAAGCATCATTGTAGAAGGAAGAGGAATAAGTAAAAGGTTGGCCAGGGAGCCATGGCTGGGCGAGGTGGCTCACGCCTGTAATCCCAGTACTTTGGGAGGCCGAGGTGGGCAGATCACTTGAGGCCAGGAGTCTGAGACCAGCCTGGCCAACATGGTGAAACTCTTTCTCTACTAAAAATACAAAAATTAGCTGCACATAGTGGCAGATGCCTGTAATCCCAGCTACTCAGGAGGCTGAGGCAGGAGAATCGCTTGAACCTGGGAAGCAGAGGTTGCAGTGAGCTGAGATTGGACCACTGTACTCCAGCCTGGGCGACAGAGTGAGTGAGACTCTGTCTCAAAAAAAAAAAAAAAAAAGGAAAAGTTTGGCCAGGGGGTCCTGCTGACCTCTTGAAGGCAGCCAAACATTAAACACACCTGTCATCACAGAGTCCAGCTTAAGGCAGAGGCAGGCCAGAAAGTGAAAGTGAAGAAAGAACAGGAAGAGAAACATGGGTGGGGGCGAGGATCAAGGCAGAAAAGAAGGGCAAAAGGCAATGCTCCTAGAGACAGAGGGTGGTGACAGGCCAGCTTCTGTTTGTTAAGGCCCTGCTCCGGACCACTGAACACTGCTAGGCAATTTTGTTGTGATAGCTCCTTGCATCCTCCCAGCATTTTACAGCTAAGGAAACTGAAGCCCGTGAGGTTACATTCTTCACCCGAGGTCCACAGCTAGGGATTAGCTGAATCAGTGCTTGAACCCAGGGCTGCCTGACTCCAGTGTCCAGGTGTTTAATGACTCTACCCTTTCTCAGTAATCATCTCAGAGCCTGCCTTGGGTCCACACTTGACCCACGGCTGCCATTGTTTGCTTATCATTTTCTTTTTTCTTTTTTAAATTTTGCCACAAGATTAGAAATTATGCTTGTCGTTAAAAAAAAAAAAAAATTGGCCGGGTGCGGTGGCTCACGCCTGTAATCCCAGCACTCTGGGAGGCCGAAGCGGGCGGATCACCTGAGGTCGGGAGTTCAAGACCAGCCTGACCAACATGGTGAAACTCCATCTTTTTTTAAAAAAAAAAAAACAAAACATCCTGGGGCCAGGCGTGGTGGCTCACGCCTGTAATCCAAGCACTTTGGAGGCCAAGGCGGGCGGATCACCTGAGGTCGGGAGTTCAAGACCAGCTTGATCAACATGGTGAGACCCCCGTCTTTAAAAAAAAAAAAAATCATTCTGTAAAAGAAAATTTTAGATAATAAAGTTAAATCAATATATACTGACAAAGGCCTGGCATGGTGGCTCACACCTGTAAATCCAGCACTTTGGGAGGCTAAGGCAGGAGGATTGTTTGAGTCCAGGAGTTTGAGACTAGCTTGGGCAACATAGTGAAACCTCATCTCTCTCTCTTTTTTTATTAACTCAGCGTTCAAGGGCTCAGCATGTGGGTGAAATCTCATCTCTACTAAAAATTAAAAAATTATCTGGGCATCGTGGTGTGTGCCTGTGGTTTCAGCTACTTGGGAGGCTGAGGTGGGAGGATTGCTTGAGCCCAGGAAGTTGAAGCTGCAGTGAGCTGTGATCACACCACTGCACTCCAGTATGACAAAGAGAACAAGATCTTGTCTCTAAAAATATATGTATATACGTACACCAGCATGGATTTGGCTGCTTAACAGAAAACCAAGACCAGGTGCAGTGGCTCATGCCTATAATCCCAGCACTTTGGGAGGCTGAGGCGGGAGGATCACTTAAGCTCAGGAATTTGAGACCAGCCTCGGCAATATAGGGAGACCCTGTCTCTACAAAAAAAAAAAAAAATTTCATTAACTGGATAGGCTGGGTGCAGTGGCTCACACCTGTAATCTCAGCACTTTGGGAGGCCAAGGCAGGTGGATCATTTGAGGTCAGGAGTTCAAGGCTAGTCTGGCCAACATAGTGAAACCCCATCTCTACCAAAAATACAAAAATTAGCCGGGTGTGGTGGCACATGCCTGCACTCCCAGCTATTCAGAAGGCTGAGGCAGGAGAATCACTTGAGCCTGCGAGGCAGAGGTTGCGGTGAGCTGAGATCGTGCCACTGCACTCCAGTCTGAGTGACAGAGAGAGACCCCACCTAAAAAAATTTATATTAGCTGGATGTGGTGGCGTGGACTTGTAGTCCCAGCTATTTGTGAGGCTGAGATAGGAGAATTGCTTGAGCCCAGGAGGCGATGTGAGCCAAGATGGTACTACTGCACTCCAGCCTGAGTGACAAAGCGAGACCCTGTCTCAAAAAGGAAAAAAAAAGAACCAAAATAAAGGTGGCTTACACAAGCTAAGCTGCTGCTGCTTCTTTTGTTTTGTTTTGTTTTTTCTAAGATAAGGTCTCACTCTGTTGCCCAGGCTGGAGTACAGTGGCACTATCATAGCTCACTACAACCTCAAACTCCTGGCTCAAGTGATCCTCCCTCCTCAGCCTCCCAAATAGCTGGGACTACAGTTGTGCACTGTCACACCTGAACTGTTCCTATCTCTCTGTTAGCAGTTCTTAGTTTCTGGGGATTCAGACTCTATTTTGTTGTTTGCATAGTTCAATATAGCTCCCCCCTACCATGGCCACACTGCAGCCTGCAGAAGGCAATAAAAGAGAGGGGAAGGCATGCACTTCCTTTAAGGGCACAGCCCAGCAGCTGAATACATCATTTCTCCTCACAGTTTACAGACTGGAATGCAGTCATAAGAGCCACATCTGAGGGCAAATGGATTACAGGTGAGGCTGAGAGGTGCTCCCCTCGGCCCTTCAGGCAGCTGGGTGCAACCTGAGACAATGGGTGTCTCTAGCGACAGGCAGCAGGTTCATTAACCCAGCACACCAAGCCAAGGATGACTTTCTCTAGGGGCATCATCATATGCAAAAATTGGACTCCACTAACTTGTAAGACTAAAACTAGGTGGCCTAGAAGTCTGGAAAATGAATAGGAAAACATTCCCATGGTGCTGTTGGGGGAAAAAATGGATATCAAGGATAAGAGTGGTGGTCAGGAATGGTGGCTCACATCTGTAATTGTAGCACTTTGGGAGGCTGAGGCAGGCAGATTGCTTGAACCCAGAAGTTTGAGACTAGCCTGGGCAACATGGCAAAACTCTGTCTCTACAAAAATATACAAAAAAATTAGCTGGGCATGGTGGCATGCACCTGTAGTCTCAGGTACTCAGGTAGTTGCAGAGTGAGCCTGGGAGATCAAGGCTACAGGGAGCCTAGATTGCACCACTGCACTCCAGCCTGGGCGACAAGAGTGAAACTCCATCTCAAATAAATAAATATATAAGAAAAGAGATTCTTAAATCCTAAACAGTATTTTTAAAAATTAAAATGATCAAGTAAGATTTATCTCAGAATAGGAGGGGTTACTAGAAGGAAGACCATCCCCTCAAAACAGAATCCTGGAAAGGGCATAGTGGACGTGGAATGGGTCAAGTGTAATCAGTGGCATTCAGTACCATTAAAATCACTCAAATTATCAGCGGTTGTATGGGATGAAGGGTAAGGAGAGGATACGCCACTGGGATTTGGAATGGCTTGGGCACTTAGACACTGTGACAGTAATAGTCATTATAAAGATTATAGTCCCTTGACCTCTCTGGACAGCACTGGAGAGCTTACACAGGGAAAAGGAAAAATCAAAAGCTGTGAATAAGGGCCTGGTATAGTGGCTCATGCCTGTAATCCTAGCACTGTGGGAGGCCGAGGCAGGTGGATCACTTGAGATCAGGAGTTACAACCAGCCTGAGAAACATGGCAAAACCCAGTCTCTACAAAAAAATACAAAAATTAGTCAGACATGGTGGCTCATGCCTGTAGTCCCAGCTACTTGGGGCACTGAGGCAGGAGGATCACTTGAGCCCAGGAGGTGGAGGTTGCGGTGAGCTGAGATCTCACCACTGCACTCCACTGGGAGATAGAGTGAGATCATGTCTCAAAAAAATAAAATAAAAAAATGTGAATGTTGAACTGAGAATGCAATAGACAGCAAGAAAGGTTTGGTGACATCTTCAAAGGAGCCTTCATCTCCTATACTTTCAGGGTGGATATGATAGAAGACTGAGCCCAGGGCTTTATTGTGCATGTAGGAGCTTCAATTAAATGCTTAGGCAAGGGCATGGTGGTAACGTAGTGGGACTCTGAGACTTAGAACAGGAGCATCTAAGTGGTCACAGACGAGGCTGAGACTTTGGTACTTTTGAATTCTCAAGTCCTTCAAAGCTCCCTTGTCTGTTCAGGCAGGTCCTCCCGTGTAGAGGTAACCATCTTATCCCTGCCTAAGGGACCTTCCATAACTGCACCTAGGACAGTTGCTTCACTAAAAAGGAACACCAGATCTTCTCTTCATTCCTCCAGCATCAAAAGGAGAGTTAGATCCCAACATAGCCCGGATGGGCAGTACAGGCTTGCTCTGGAAAGAGAAGGTCTATATACTGATAAAGTTGCAGGACCTTGCCAATTCAAATCCACAAGGGTCTTGGGAGCACGTGTGGGAGTGGATTCTAAGTATCACGTTAGCCTAAAGATGGTAAATACAAGGCTTGGCTGGGCGCTGTGGCTTGCGCCTATAATCCCAGCACGTTGGGAGGCTGAGGAGGGAGGATCACCTGAGGTTAGGAGTTTGAGACCAGCCTGTCCAACATGGTGAAACCTGTTTCTACTAAAAATACAAAAAATTAGCTGGGTGTGGTGGTGCGTGCCTATAGTCACAGCTGCTCGGGAAGCTGAGGCAGAAGAATTGCTTGAACCCAGGAGGCTAAGGTTGCAGTGAGCCAAGACCGCACCACTACACTCCAGCCTGAGTGAAACAGTGAGACTCTGAAATAAATAAATGAATGAATGAATGTCTTGATTGAACTGAATTCACTGATATACTCACCCAGGTTTGGGCTTTGGAGTTGACATGAATAATCTACAATGGCTAACTCAGACTTGACGTCATAGAGACTTAAAGTTAAAAGTTCCACCACCCAGAAGCAGCAGGCTTAGAGGGCCGTGGAATGGCTGCTGAAAGTTCATTTACAGGGTTAGCCTGGAGATGACACCCTGTGGGCTTAAAGTGTTGGTCTACAGGATGCAGTTACGTCTTTTAAAAGCTGCTAACATTTGGAATTGTCTCCTTCAAAACTAGAAAGTGTACATCTAGGAAACAGAGGGTGGAGAGTAGCTACTCTCACTCTTACATCTAAGAACACACTTGAAGAACTCTTGCTGCCCATCCCTATGACCTTGGATTTGGGAGTTTAAATATTCTAGTGCCTAAGGTGGGGACTGTTTCTACCAGGGGATTGTACTACCATGGTCATGGTTCTGATAAACTGGAAGCTAAGGCTTCACTCAAGCCATCTGGGGATCTTCATGTCACTGATCCAGTAGGCAAGGAAGGAAAAAGAAATGTCGTTCCTTTTGGCCACACAACATCTGAACCTTCTTCCTACATATATAGGGTACAAGAAGATGACCTGGGCTCAGCCATATACAAACACTCAGCCCATTGCCGGACATGGTGGCTCACACCTGTAATTCCAGCACTTTGGGAGGCTTAGGCAGGAGAATCACTTGAACCCAGGAGGCAGAGGTTGCAGTGAGCCAAGATCACGCCACTGCACTCCAGCCTGGGCAATAGAGCAAGACTCAGTTTCAAAAATAAAAATTTTGAAAATTTAAAAATAGGCTGGGTGCGGTGGCTCACGCCTGTAATCCCAGTACTTTGCGAGGCTGAGGCAGGGGTATCACAAGATTAGGAGTTCGAGATCAGCCTGACCAATATGGTAAAATCCCCTCTCTACTAAAAATACAAAAATTTGGCCAACATGGTGGCACGTGCCTGTAATCCCAGCTACTCAGGAGGCTGACACATGAGAATCGCTTGAACCTGGGAGGTGAAATTTGCAGTGAGCCGAGATCACACCACTGTACTCCAGCCTGGGCAACCGAGTGAGAAGCCATCTCAAAAAACAAATAAATACATTCATACATAAATAAATACATACATAAATAAAAACACTCAGCCCTGAGTCGAATGGAACATGAGTAACCCCACTCCCAGTGGCATAGGATAGAGTTCCTGGAGCAGGTGCAGCCGTGCTACTGGCAGTCTCTAGGATTCAGTACTGGAGAGGTGGGAGGAGCAAGCAGCAGCAGCCACAGTTCAGAGAACCAGTCTTCCCTGTAATTCAGACAGAGACCACTCTCCTCTTTATGAATCATTTTACCACCTAAACTGCTAGAATTGATTCCTATGGCCTGCAGCTGACAACTTTTATTGAAGCTGTTGCACTGTTCTCTATTTCTGTTTTTGAAATGTTTCATAATAAAGAAAATGAATAATTAAGGAGGAAAGATGTAGGATCATCTTAATAAAAGCAGAAAAAGCATGCAATAAGATTCAACATTCATAAATAACAGTAATAACAAATTCATAGGAAATTAGACTAGCTGCCAACTTCCTTAACATGATGAACATTTTCTATCTAAACACACAGGAGAAATAATAATGGAAATGCGGACACCTTCTCTTTAAGATCAGAAACAAAGAATGAAAGCCCATTGTTACCGTTTCTATTTAACACTTGAGGGCCAGGCTGGGCATGGTGGCTCACGCCTGTAATCCCAGCACTTTGGGAGGCTAAGGGAGTGGATCACTTGAGGTCAGGAATTTGAGACCAGCCTGATCAACATGGTGAAACCTTGTCTCTACTAAAAATGCAAAAATTAGCCAGGTGTGGTGGCAGGTGCCTGCAATCCCAGCTACTCAGGAGGGCGAGGCAGCAGAATCGCTTGAACCCAGGAGGCAGAGGTTGCAGTGAGCTGAAACTGTGCCACTGAACTCCAGCCTGGGTGACAGAGCAAGACTCTGTCTCAAAAATAAATAAAAATAAATAAATAGGCCAGGCACAGTGGCTCATGCCTGTAATCCCAGCACTTTGGGAGGCCAAGGCGGGTGGACCATGAGGTCAGGAGATCAAGATCATCCTACCCCATCTGTACTAAAAATACAGAACTATCAGCTGGGTGTGGTGGTGCACACCAGTAGTCCCAGCTACTCAGGAGGCTGAGGCAGGAGAATTGCTTGAACCCAGGAGGCAGAGGTTGCAGTGAGCGGAAATCACGCCACTACACTACAGCCTGGGCGACAGTGCAAGACTCCATCTCAAATAAATAAATAAATAAATAAATAAATAAATAAATAAATAAAATACAGAACATTGGAGGGCCTAGGCAATGCAATAAAGACCAAAAAAAAAAAAAAAAAAAAAAAAAAGGCCGGGCGCAGTGGCTCACACCTGTAAACCTAGCACTTTGGGAGGCTGATGGGGGTGGATCACCTGAGGTCAGGAGTTCAAGACCAGCCTGGCCATCATGGTGAAACCCCATCTTAAAAAAAAAAAAAAGACCAAAAAAACCACAAACAAACAAACAAAAAATAGGTGGGCTCTATGGCTCATGTCTGTAATCCTAGCACATTGGGAGGCAGAGACAGAAGGACTGCTTGAGCCCAGGAGTTCGAGACCATCCTGGGCAACATAGTGAGACCCCATCTCTTTTTTTTTTTTTTTTTTTTGAGACAGAGTCTCACTCCATCACCAGGCGCCAGGCTGGAGTGCAGTGGCGTGACCTTGGCTCACTGCAACCTCCGCCTCCTGGGTTCAAGCAATTCTCCTGCCTCAGCCTCCTGAGTAGCTGGGACTACAGGCACGCGCCACCACGCCCAGCTAATTTTTTTGTATTTTTTTTAGTAGAGATGGGGTTTCACCATGTTGGCCAGGATGGTCTCAATCTCTTAACCTCATGATCTCATCTCTATTTTTATTTTAAAAAATGTTTTTTTAATAAATGTAAAAAATAAAATAAGAGGCATAAAAATGAGGGAGGAAGAAACAACATTTATTTGCATATGATGTGATATAGAAATCTCCAAGAGACTCTTTGGACAAAATACTCATTTTAAAGGAGTTCAGAATGGTATCTGGATATAATATAAAAATAAAACACCAAATAGCATTTCTACCCACTGGAATAACAAATTAGGAAAAAAATCCCAGCCAGGAGCAGTGGCTCATACCTGTAATCATAACACTTTGGGAGGCTGAGGCAGGTGGATCACCTGAGGTTAGGAGTTTGAGACTAGCCTGGCCAACTTGGTGAAACCCAGTCTCTATTAAAAATATGAAAATTAGCTGGATGTGGTGGTGTGTGCCTGTAATCCCAGCTACTTGGGAGGCTGAAGCAGGAGACTCACTTGAACCTGGGAGGCAGAGGTTGCAGTGAGCCGAGATCACACCACTACACTCCAGCCTGGGCAACAGAGTGAGACTTCACCTCAAAAAAAACAAAAACAAAAAATCCCATTTACAATAGCAACAAAAGTTATAAAATGCTTAAGAATAAATCCAGCTGGGTGCAGTGGGTCATGCCTGTAATCCTAGCACTTTGGGAGGCCGAGCTGGGCAAATCACTTGAGGCCAGGAGTTTGAGACCAGCCTGGCCAACATGGTGAAACCCTGTCTCTACTAAAAATACAAAAATTAGCCAGGCGTGGTAGTGTGTACCTGTAATCCCAGCTACTTGGGAGGCTGAGGCTGAGGCTGAGGTGGAAGGACAGCTTAAGCTGGGAGGTCTGCAGAGGCTGCAGTAAGCCATGATGGCACTATTGCACTCCAGACTGGGCAACAGAGCCAGACCCTGTGTCAAAAAAAAAAGTATAGTATTTGTGCAGGGAGAAACAAAGAACCCTGTAGAACAAAATATAGCCAGAAAATGACCCATGCTCGCTAAAAACAATATATGGCAGAGAATATATTTCAAATTAGTGAAATAAAGATAGTGATGCTGGCTTAATTAGTTATCCAAATGGGAGAAAATAGTTTGATCCTTACTTCATAGCATACGCAAAAATAAATTATAGGTGAATTGAAGACAAAACTCCAAAACAGTTAGAAAAAATTTATAAGGGATTTTCTTTACAGCAGAGTAGAAAAGAATTTCTCCAATAAGACACAAAAAAGATATACTATAAAATTCTTTTGGAAACTTCTTACCAATAGAAAGAAAGGAAACAAGAAGGAAAATTTTAAAACCATAACAACAGTGAAAATAAAGCCACAGACTTTAAGATTCATTTTCAGAAAATGTTTTTTTAAACTCCTGTAAAATCAAGAAGAAAATAAAAAACAACCCAAGTGGAAAATGGGCAAAGGATATTAAAAGGAAACTCACAGAATGGTCAAGGGCATGTGAAAAGAACCTCCAAACTCATTAACAGGGAAAGGAAAATTAAAACAACCCTGAAAGACCACTTTACATCCTTCTGGTTGGCAAGAACTTGAAGGACTGACAATGGCAAGTGTTGGCAAGGACATGCAGAAATGGGAACTCACACATACTGCTGCCAAGCGTGTAAATTAGTACAGTCACTTTGAAGAACAATTTGGCCATCACTAGTAAAATCAGTGGTGAACAAATCCTTCCGTCCACCAGTTCTGCTTCTGGATAGACACCATAAGCTCACATACTTGCCCGAAACAGAATAAACAACAATGCCCATTGCAACTCTGTCTGTAGTAGCAAAAAACTGCAAACAACTCAAATATTCATCAACGGAAGGCTAAACAAATTGCATACGGTTGAAAAGAAAAAGAACGAGAGCTATATATATATATATATATCACTATGGATAAATTTCAAAAACAAAGATGAAAGCATGCTGAAATATTTGTTTGTTTTGTTTTTTGACACTGAGTCTTACTCTTGTTACCCAAGCTGGAGTGCAGTGGTGTGATCTCAGCTCATTGCAATCTCTGCCTCCCAGGCACAAGCAATCCTCCCACCTCAGCCTCCTGAGTAGTTGAGACTACAGGCATGCACCGCCACCATACCTTGCTACTTTTTTTTTTTTTTTTTTTTTTTTGGTAGAGACTGGGTTTCACCATGTTGATGGCTTTCTCAAAAATTTTTTTTTTTTTTTTTTTTTTTTTGGTGACAGAGTCTCAAAAAGTGCAGGCTGGAGTGCAATGGTGTGGTCTCAGTTCAGCACAATCTCTACCTCCTGAGTTCAAGCGATTCTGCTGCCTCAGCCTCCTGAGTAGCTGGGATTACAGGCACGTACCACCACATCTGGCTAATTTTTGTATTTTTAGTAGAGATGGGGTTTCACTATGTCAGCCAGGCTGGTCTTGAACTCCTGACCTCAGGTGATTCACTTGTCTCAGCCTCCAAAAATGCTCAGATTATAGGCGTGAGCCACTGCGCCCTAACTCCCCAACCCCCGCCTGGCTTTCTCAAAATCTTAAACACAGAGTTGCACTATATCACCCTATGACCCAGCAATTCCACTTCTGGCTATACATCCAAGGGAACTGCAAACATATGTTTACATAAAAATTTGTACACAAACGTTCATGGCAGCATTATTCATAAAAGCCAAAAAGTGGATAGAACCCAAAAGCTCTTCAGTTGACAAATGGATAAACAAAATGTGGTATCTCCATACATTGGAATGTTTCTTGGCAATACTGATCCATGGTACAACATGGAGGAACCTCGAAAACACACTAAGTGAAATAAGCCAGACACAAAGGACAGCAGAGTGTATGAGTCCATGTATACAAAATGTGCAGAGTAGGCAAGGCCATAGACACAGAGAGTAAATGAGTGGGTGCCTAGGGCTGGGAAGTGATCATGGGGAGTGACCGCCAATGGATACGGAGTTTCTTTCAGGGAGTGAAGAAATCTTCTGAAGTTAGATAGTGGTGATAGTTGCATAACTGTGAATGCAGCTAAAGTACTGAATTGTACACTTTACAAGGGTCAGTTTTATGGCACGTTGATTATACTTCAATTAAAACACACACACACACACACACACACACATTGAGGATCTTATGTTAAAGTTTGTGGCCTGCTCTGTCCATTTCTACATCACTTCCACCATTTGCCCCTAGGAGGAGGTTCAGGACAGCATAATGGGAGTGTGACCTGGACACTGTTCAAATGCTTGCCCTCCTGCAAAGACCCTGAGGAAATTAAGCTGGAGCCCAGTGTCAGAAATCCACTTTCATAGGCTGCAGTGTGGTCACCTAGAATGTTTGCTACTTTCTCCTACAGCCAAGCAAATGTTTAATTGTAAGAAACAAGTAAGTTTCAGAGTGGCATGTGATGGTTTAAAATGTTACTCCATATTTTGTTTTTTATTTTTTCAGACAGTCTTGCTGTGTCACTCAGGCTGAAGTGCAATGGCATGATCTTGGCTCACTGCAGCCTCTGCCTCCTGGGTTCAAGTGATTCTCATGACTCAGCCTCCTAAGTAGTTGGGACTACAGGCATGCACCACCATGCCTGGCTAATTTTTTTTTTTTTTTTTTTTTTGTATTTTTAGTAGAGACGAGATTTCACCATGTGGCCAGGCCGGTCTTGAACTCCTGGCCTCAAGTGACCCACCTGCCTAGGCCTCTGCAAGTACTAAATTACAGTTGTGAGTCACTGCACCTAGCCTAAATGCTACTCCAAATTTTAGATCTGCTAAACTACTCTGAATTTACTTATAAGACTGCTATAGTCATGTCACAAAATCATGGTAGTCTCTTGATAAGCAGTCATTTTCATTCATTTTGTAAGTAGATCTGAATGCTGTAATATTTCAAATGTCTAAAATATTTGTAAATAAAAATATGAGGTCAGGTGCAGTGGTTCATACTTGTAATCCCTGCACTTTGGGAGGCTGAGGTGGGAGGATTGCTTGAGCCTGGGAAATCAAAGCTGCAATAAGCCTTTATCATGCCAGTGCACTCCAACCTGGGCAACAGAGTAAGACCCTGCTAAGTAAGAAAGTAAGTGAGAGAGAAAGAAAGACAGAGAGAGAGAGAGAGAGGAAGAGAGAAGGAAATAAGGAAGGGAGGGAGGGAGGGAGGGAGGGAGGGAAGGAAGGCAGGCAGGCCAGGCAAGGTGACTCAACCCTGTAATCCCAGCACTTTGGGAGGCCGAGGCAGGTGGATCGCCTGAGGTCAGGAGTTCAAGACCAGCCTGGCCAACATAGTGAAACCCCATCTCTAGTAAAAATACAAAAATTACCTGGGCATGGTGGCAGGTGCCTGTAATCCCAGCTACTCAGGAGGCTGAGGCAGGAGAATTGCTTGAACCCACAAGATGGAGGTTGCAGTGAGCTGAGATCGTGCCACTGCACTTCAGCCTGGGCAACAGAGCAAGACTCGTCTCAAAAAAAAAAAAAAGCTATGAATCTGTAGGTTGTAGCTCTGGGAAATTCTGGATAAAATGGAGTTAGCAGTTCACTTGCCTCAGGTGAGATAATATAAAACTAGAAAGGTCTATATCATTGGGATGTTGAATCGAATCTATTTATCAAAACAGCACCCAAATGCAGTATGTTCAAAAAACTTAGTGTTAGGTAATATGGTTACATAGACAAGATTAAAAATATGGGCCAGGTGTGGTGGCTTGCACCTATTATCCTAGCATTTTGGGAGGCCAAGGTGGGAGGATCACTTGAGGCCAGGAGTTCAAGACCAACCTGGGCAACATAGTAAGACCTCATTTCTATAAAAAATATATATATAAATGTGGCCGGGCACGGTGGCTCATGCCTGTAATCCCAGCACTCTGGGAGGCCAAGACAGGAGGATTACAAGGTAATCCTGTAGTCCCAGCTACTGGGGAGGCTGAGGCAGGGGAATCACTTGAACCCGGGAGGCGGAGGTTGCAGTGAGCCAAGATCTCACCACTGCATTCCAGCCCGATGACAGAGTGAGACTCTGTCTCAAAAAAAAAAAAAATATATATATATATATATATATAAATTATAAAGATAAACATAGTGTATAAATATAATATATAGATATATATGTTTGTACATGTTAACTTGGAGTGAGGGGTGCAGGGAGGGCGGAAAGGAGAAAGTCATAATATTGAGCATCGGTAAACAACTCTAGAGCTGGGCACCATGATTCATGCTTGTGATCCCAGCTTCCCAAGAGGCTGAGGCAGGAAGATTGCTTGAGGCCAGGAGTTCAAGACCAGCCTTGACAACATAGTGAGACTCTCCCATCTCTAAAACAACAACAAAAAGTTAATTAAAAATTAAAAGAAAAGAAAACTCCATAGCAGTCTTCTTCTGGAAAAGAAGTCCCAAAGCCACTTGCCACTGACACAGAGGTGTGCAGAGCCTGAGGAACAGAATCATAGGAGCTCTGTATATTGCTCTTATTCCTTGCTAAAAGATGCTATTTCTCAAAGAAAGGAGCCTGGAGTGTCTCTGTTTATGAATTCATTTTTCAGGGGTGGGGTGATTTCAAGAGCCCAGGCCGTTTCCTGACCGTGCACACTGAGCCAGCCTGGAAGCCTCAGGCCCCAGCCAGGCTGACCACGAGCCAGACCCGGAGTAAGCTTCGTCCCACGCTTCCTGTCGGTCCAGGCAGCCTGAGTTTCCTGGTGACCCTTCCCTGCACCCAGCTGATTCAAAGGCCTGGCAAGACCTGGTGCCAGCCAAGAAAATCTCAGGCGGCCAGGTTTGTTATTTCAAATCTTTAAACCTTCAGACCTCTGGGCTTGGCTTATATATGTGAAAGCTAAAACAAGGATGTGTGTCATGGTGGTGATTATAATTCAAGTATTACCAGCCTTCAAATGTCAGCCCATGCTGAAGTTCACAAATTTAACTCATATAACAAAATAATTAACATGAGGAGTAGATGTAAAATGGTACTGCTATGCTAGAAAACAGTTTGGCAGTTTCTTATAAAGTTAAACATACACTTACCATAAGACCCAGCAATCACCCTCCTGGGTATTTATCCCAGAGAAAAACAATTTATATTCATATAAAATATTGTACACATTATATATATAATAAATCATATGTATAAATCATATATATAAGAAGCTATACACACACACACACACACACACACACACACACACACACACACATATATATATCTCATGGTTCTCCAATGAAATAGAACCAATAGGATCTATATATCCATAATAAATCATGGCCAGGCATAGTGGCTCATGCCTGTAAACCGAACACTTTGTGAAGCCAAGCCAGGAGGATCATTTGAGTCCAGGAGTTTGAGACCACCTGAGAAACATAGTGAGGCCTTGTGTCTACAAAAAAAACTGTTTTAATTAGGTAGGTGTGAGCCAGGCACAGCGGCTCATGCCTGTAATCCTAGCTCTTTGGAAGACCAAGGCAGCAGATCTCTTTGAGCTCAGAAGATCAAGACCAGCCTGGGCAACAGGGTGAAACTCTGTCTCTACAAAAAATACAAAAATTAGCCAGACATGGTGGCACATGCCTGTGGTCCCAGCTACTCAGGAGGCTAATGCTGGAGAATTGCTTGAACCCAGCAGGTGGAGGTTGCATTGAGCCAAGATCACACCACTGCACGCCAGCCTGGGTGACAAAGTGAGACCTTATCTCAAAAAAAAAAAAAAAAAAGTATCCAGGTATGGTGGTGCACACCTATGGTCCCAGCTACAGAGGAAACTGAGGTGTGAGCATTGCTCGAGCCCAGGAGGTTGAGGCTGCAGTGAGCCATGATCACACCATTGTACTCAAGCCTGGGTGACAGAGCAAGACCCTCTCTCTCAAAAAAAAATACATATGCATAAGAAATCATATATATTAATCTATATAGATAAACGATATGTATATAATAAATCATATCTATTTATAATATATACATTTATGATAAAGAATTGACTCACATGATTATAGAGGTTGACAAATCCTAAGATCTGCAATCAGCAAGTTAAAGACCAAGGAGATGGATGGTGTCGTTCCAGTGCAAAGGCTAGCAGGCTGGATACCCAGGAAGATCAGGTGTTTTGGTTCCAGTCCAAAGGCAGGAAAAAAACTGATGTCTCAGCTCAAAGGCAGTCAGGCAGGAGGGATTCTCTGTTATTCAGGGAAAATAGTCTTTTTGTTCTATTCAGGCCTTCAACTGATTGGCTGAGGCCCACCCACCTTAGGGAGGGCAGTCAGCTTTATTCATTCTCTTGACTTAGATGTTAAACTCACCCAAAATAGCCCTCACAGAAACACCCAGAATACTGTTTAATCAACTATCAGGGCACCCCATAGCCCAGTCAAGTTGACACATAAAATTAACCATCACAAGTCAAAATTGGAAACACGCCAAATGTCCCACAACAAGTGAACAGATAAATACATTATGGTATATCCATTCAATGAAGTAACTCAGCAATAAAAGGCAATGAGTTATTGATCCATGCAACGATGTGGATGGGGCTCAGGGCTTTTTGCTGAGTGTAAAAAGCCAATCTCAAAAGGTCACATACTCACTGGGCACAGTGGCTCACACCTGTAATCCCAGCACTTTGGGAGGCTGAGGAGGGCAGCTCACAAGGTCAGAAGATCGAGACCATCCTGGCCAACATGATGAAACCCCGTCTCTACTAAAAAAACAAAACATTAGCTGGGTGTGGTGGCATGTACCTGTAGTCCCAGCTACAGGCTGCGACTGAGGCAGCTACAGGCTGAGGCTGAGGCAGAAGAATCATTTGAACCCAGGAGGCGGAGCCTGCAGAGCCGAGATTGTGCCACTGCACTCCAGCCTGGGTGACAAAGTGAGACTGTCAAAAAAAACAAAAAACAAAAAACCCCACATACGGTCTGATTCCATTTATATAACATTCTTTTTTTTTTTTTTTTTTTTTTTTTGAGATGAAGTCTCGCTCTGTCACCCAGGCCAGAGTGCAGTGGCACGATCTCACCTCACTACAAACTTTGCCTCCCTGGTTCAAGCAATTCTCGTGCCCTGGACTCCTGAGTACTTGGAATTACAGGCATGCACCACCATGCCTGGCTAATTTTTGTATTTTTAGTAGAGACAGGGTTTTACCATGTTGGCCAGGCTGGTCTCAAACTCTTGACCTCAAGTGATCTGCCTGCCTTGGGCTCCCAAAGTGTTGGGATTACAGTCATGAGCCACCATACCTGACCCTGTATAACATTCCTGAAGTGACAAAATTCTAGAGTGGGAGAATAGATCTGTGGTTCCAGGGTTATGGCTGGAGGAAGGATGTGACTGAGGGGTAAGAGGAAATAATTTCTTTTTTTTTTTTTTTTTGAGATGGGGTCACGCTCTGTCACCCAGGCTGGAGTGCAGTGGCACAATCTCAGCCCACTGCGACCTCCGCCTCCCAGGCTCAAGCAATCCTCTCACATAGCTGGGACTGCAGGAGCATGCCACCGGGCTCAGCTAATTTTTGTATTGTTTGTAGAGATGGGGTTTCACCATGTTGCCCAGGCTGGTCTCAAACTCCTGAGCTCAAGTGATCCACCTGCTTCAGCCTCCCAAAGTGCTGAGATTACAAGCATGAGGCACCATGCCCAGCCCCAGGAAGAAATTTCTTAGTGGTGATGGAATACTTGTGTATTCTTATTGTGGGGATGGTTACTTGAATCTATGCATGTGATAAAATTTCATAAAACTTGTCCAGGCTCAGTGGCCTGTAATCCCAGCACTTTAAGAGGCCAAGGGGAAAGGATCACTTGAGACCAGGAGCTTGAGGTTATAGTGAGCTGTGATTGTGCCACTTCTCTCCAGCCTGTCTCAAAATTTTTTTTCATAGAATTACATACCAAAAGAAAAGAATGTCTCTTTGGTGTGTATCTACAGTATTTCCAATACTGCTTTTGAGACTTTATATACATTGCACACAATATTGATAGTAATAGGCCAGGTGCAGTGGCTCACACCTATAATTTGAGCACTTTGGGAGGCCAAGACAGGCGGATCACTTGAGTCCAGGGGTTCGAGACCAGCCTGGGCAACATAGTGAGACCTCAGTTCTACAGAAAAGAAAAAAAAAAAAAAAAATTGGCCGGGCGCAGTGGCTCACGCCTGTAATTTTAGCACTTTGGGAGGTGGAGGCAGGTGGATTGCCTGAGCTTAGGAGTTCAAGACCAGCCTGGGCAACACGATGAAACCCCATCTCTACTAAAATACAAAAAAATTAGCTGGGCGTGGTGGTGTGCACCTGTAATTCCAGTTACTAGGGAGGCTGAGGCAGGAGAATTATTTGAACCTGAGAGGCAGAGGTTGCAGTGAGCCAAGATCACGCCATTGCACTCTGCCGCCTGGGTGACAGAGCAAGACTCCATCTCAAAAAAAAAAAAAAAAAATGGTGGTGTGTTCCTATGGTCCCAGCTACTTGGGAAACTGAGGTAGGAGGATTGCTTGAGCCTGAGAGGTCAAGGCTACAGTAAGCCAAGATTGTATCACTGCACCCCAGCCTGGGCGACAGAGTAAGATTCTATCTCAAAAAATAAAAATGAAAACAAAAACAAACCAGACAGACAGTAAGATTAGGAATAAACACTATTATCCCATTTTATAGTCAAGGAAACATACTGAGAGAGTGTAATCACCACCCAATCATATAGCTGGTAAGTGGCAAAACCAGGACTTAAACCAAATCTACCTGACTCTAAGGCTTTGGGCCTTTTTCATGTAGCCTGCTAATATACACACAAGCTCAAAGAATGGGGCCTCCATCCTTCCCATGATAGATCTTTCTAGTCCTGATGTTGCCTCACTGTGTTTTCTGTACTCCCTGGATAAACACAGAAAGTACTGCTCTGTGAAGAGGCCATAAAAATTAGCAGAGATGAGGCATTGGAGAGCAAACTCCAGGACAAGTCCAGACAGACAGATGGCTCAGCCCAAGGTCAGGGTCCTCCTTATACCTCACTTGAAGTTAGACGGCAGGCTGGGCATGATGGCTCATGCCTGTACTCCCAGCACTTTGGGAAACCAAGATGGGTGGATCACCTGAGGTCAGGAGTTCGAGATCAGCCTGGTCAACATGGTGAAACCCCGTCTCTATCAAAAAACTCAAAAAAATAGCCAGATGTTGTGGCATGCATCTGTAGTTCCAACTACTCAGGAGGCTGAGGCAGGAGAATCCCTTGAATCCAGGGGACGGAGTTTGCAGTGAGCCAAGATTTCTCCATTGTACTCCAGCCTAGGTGACAGAGCAAGCCTCTGTCTAAAGAAAAAAAAAAAAAAAAAGAATTTAGATGGCAACCAACTTTCCAAGGGCGTGTGTCTCTGGGATGTCTCCCCTGACTCTCTCCAGGCTGAGCTTCGGACCCCTCTTCCATGCTCCCACATCAGCAGGATTTACCTTTATCGAGGACTTAACATACGGTTCTAGAATCACCAATGTATAATTTGTTGGTCCGAGAGCCTCCCACAGATCTTGACCTGGGTAGAAGCCCAGTAAGTGTTTGCTGAGTGAATGAAGGAACTGTTAAGAATTTTATGCAAGGCCTGTGGACTCAAACACCTTCAGAGGCCAGGCAGACACCACCAATGAATGAGTTGGGGATGGTGATTCGTAGGGAGTGGAGAGGACAGGAGTGGAGTGGGAACACGTGCTGAAGCCATGGGGGCAGCTGCCACTCCACTTGGCCTCATGCTGCCAGGCGGGAATGTGGGCCATCTATTACCACATCTGATTTTTCAAAAGAAGCCAAAATCTAGCCTTTTATGATGAGTTCCCGATTTTTTCATGTTGTGGACTAAAATTAAATGAAGGCCAGCTGGGCATGATGGCTCACTCACACCTGTAATCCCAGCACTTTGGGAGGCCAAGGCAGGTGGATCACAAGGTCAGGAGTTCAAGACCAACCTGACCAACATGGTGAAACCCCATCTCTACTAAAAATACAAAAATTAGCTAAGCATGGTGGCACATGCCTGTAATCCCAGTTACTCAGGAGGCTGAGGCAGGAGAATTGCTTGAACCCAGGAGGTGGAGGTTGCAACTAGCTGAGACCGTGCCACTGCACTCCAGCCTGGGCAACAGAGTGAGACTCCATCACAAAGAAAAAAAAATTAAGTGAGGGCCAAATGAGACACATATGCTAGCTGAATACTGCCCAGAGAACATGATTTGGAATTTCTGCTTTGAAACTTCAGGATGTTCTAGAGTTTCGGATGCAGTGACAGTGATTTTGCTGATGACTATGAGACAAAGGTGTCCACAGCAAGTAAAGGAAAGCCAGTGTCACCAACAGCCATAAGCCAATTCCACGTTGATGGCCTCCCACTGGGAGAGGCTCCAAGAGCTCTGAAGGTGGGGTTGCAGGGAGCGCAGGGAGGAAGGTACAGATGGCCTATGACCACTGGCTGGCATGGTATAAGACTCTTGTATAACTTGAACTCTCATGAAACATGCATTTTTGGTGGATTATCAGATTATTTTCATCCTCACACTAGTGGCACAAAGACCGGACAATCCCATGTAATGGACAAAAGATAGTGCCACTTGCACCAGACAGAGGGAAGAAGCTAAGACAAGGCTGGACAAGGTCCTGAGAAAGAGGCCACAGGTGGCGAATCCAGCCCCGTTGAAGGACGTCACCTGGGTGCAGACTTCTACCTACCACCCTTCGTTTCAATACTGGAGGTCTTTCCTTGCTTCCCTTACCAGTTCTTCTTCCCAAACTAAAGAAATGAGCACACACCTCAGAGTGGCCCCAGTTCAAATCCTTCCTGTACCATTTGCTGACTGTGATGAACAGCTTTGGAATCCCCATTCATCCGTCTTTACAATATGACATATATATGTTGATATCACACATCCTGGATGTGATAGGGTGAGGGGACTTCATCTCTTGGGTATTCTTCCCAAAATTCTACAGTCTTAGTCTAATCATAAGAAGACTGAGAAACTGTCACCAATCAGAGGAAACTAAGGAGACATGGCAACTCAATGCAATATGGTGTCCTGGATTAGGTCCAGGAAGGGAAAGAGACCATTAGTAAGACAACTGCTGAGACCTGAAGAACGTGTGTAGCCCAGTTGAAAAATCTTGGATCGCCAGGCTCGGTGCCTCACACCTGTAATCCCAGCACTTTGGGAGGCCGAGGTGGGTAGATCACTTGAGGTCAGGAGTTCGAGATCAGCCTGACCAACATGGTGAAACCCCATCTCTACTAAAAATACAAAAAAAATTAGCTGGGTGTGGTGGCACGTGCCTGTAATCTCAGCAACTTGGGAGGCTCAGGCAGGAGAACTGCCTGAACCCGGGAGGCAGAGATTGCAATGAGCCAAGATCGTGCCATTGAACTACAGCATTGCGACATAGCGAGACTACATTACAAAAAATAAATAAATAAGTAAATTAAATAAACACCGGGCACAGTGGCTTACGCCTGTAATTCCAGTTCTTTGGGAGGCCAAGGTGGGCAGATCACTGAGGGTCAAGAGTTCAAGACCAGCCTGGTCAACATGGTGAAACCTTGTCTCTACTAAAAATACAAAAAATTATCTGGGCATGAGGGTACGTGCCTGTATTCCCAGCTACTCAAGAGGCAGAGGTTGCAGTGAGCAGATACTGTGCCATTGCACTTCAGCCTAGGTGACAGAGCGAGAATCCGTCTCAAAATAATAATAAACAATAAATAATAAAATAAAAAAAAATTATGAGGCAGAGTGTGAAGGCTCACACCCATAATCCCAGCACTTTAGGAGGCTGAGGCAGGTGGATCACCTGAGGTCAACAGTGTAAGACCAGCCTGGCCAACACAGTGAAACCCCATCTCTACAAAAAATGCAAAAACTAGCAAGCATGGTGGCCTATGGTCACCAAGTAACCTATGGTCCTAGCTACTTGGGAGGCTGAAGTGGGAGGATTGCTTGAGCCTGGGAAGTGGAGGTTGCCATGAGCTGAGATTGCACCACTGCACTCTAGCCTGGGTGACAAAGGGAGATTCTATCTCAAAAAATAAAAATAAAAGATAAATAAAAATAGTTAAGATGGCAAATTTTATGTTATATGTAGTTTACCACAATTTTTTTTTTTTTTTTTTTGAGATGGAGTCTCGCTCTGTCGCTCAGGCTGGAACGCAACGGTACAATCTTGGCTCACCGCAACCTCTATCTCCCAAGCTCAAGCAATTCTCCCACCTTAGTCTGCCAAGTAGCTGGGATTGCAGGCACCCACCATCACGCCCAGCTAATTTTTGTATGTTTAGTAGAGACAAGGTTTCACCATGTTGGCCAGGCTGGTCTTGAACTCTTGGCCTCTGATGATCCGCCCACCTCGACCTCTCAAAGTGCTAGGATTACAGGTGTGAGCCACTGCACCCAGCCCACAATTCATTAAAATAATAAAGAAATCAATACAGAAGTGACTGTATGTGTACATGTGCATGTGTGTGTACACATCTACACTCCCTAGCTGTATCCACTGAGAGGGACAGGGAACAACTTCACCCTAGAGGCAATGAGTGCATGTATATCCAGATCTTGATTCTAAATACCACTTCAAAAAAGGGAACCAGGATCTTTGGAGAACAGACTGATTCCAGGGATGGGACATAAAAAAGTACAGATGCTCCTGGAACAGCTTGTACTAAAAAGCTCAAAGAATGATGGGTCACCACAAAAGGGCATGGCCACAAGCTTGAGTGGGCTCCCACTGGCCAAACTGAAATTTTTCTTTGTTTGTTTGAGATGGAATTTCACTCTGTCGCCCAGGCTAGAGTACAGTTGTGCGAACTCAGCTCACTTCAACATCTGCCTCTCAGGTTCAAGAGATTCTCCTACCTCAGCCTCCCAAGTAGCTGGGACTACAGGTATGTGCCACCACACCTGGCTATTTTTTTATTTTTTTGAGACGGAGTTTTGCTCTTGTTGCCAGGCTGGGGTACAATGGCATGATCTCAGCTCACGGCAACCTCCACCTCCTGGGTTCAAGTGATTTTCCTGCCTCAGCCTCCTGAATAGCTGGGATTATAGCCATGTGCCATAATTTTGTATTTTTAGTAGAGATGAGGTTTCTCCATGTTTGTCAGGCTGGTCTTGAACTCCCGACCTGAGGTGATCCACTTGCGTCAGCCTCCCAAAGTGCTGGGATTATAGGCTTGAGCCACCAAGCCTGGCCTAATTTTTATATTTTTAATAGAGACGGAGTCTCACCATGTTGGCCAGGCTGGTCTCAAACTCCCGACCTCAGGTGATCTACCCATCTGAGCCTCCCAAAGTGCTGGGATTACATGCATGAGCCACTGTGCCTGGCCTGGGAATAATTTAATTATTACAATGAATAGTGAGAGTCACGGATTATAACCCACTGAATTCACAAGTCCGTGCAAACATAAATAAATTACTTGCCCAAGATCAGAATGGGGTAAGGTAGCACTGGGGACGAAGGATGCTCACTCTCATTTTCCTTTAGCACTTTCCTCCCCCTAGATACTGTGAGTGGGAAGGACATGACACACAGAACAAGCTGGAGGCCCAGAAAATTCCTAGAGAGACTGCCCAGGACATATGGACTTTTGAGATCTGTCCAATGTCGTTTCCTGCTTCAAATCATGCTGGGGGAAGGGATGGTGCAGGAGGTTCAGTGAGGGAGAGGGCGTGGGGGTGAGAGAGTCAGGAGAGCAGGGAGGAGGCTGGTCCATCAGCTGCGGCGGCCAATGACGCCGAGGGGCTGGTGGGGGGTGGTGCGGGTGAGGGACCTCTTGGAGAGCGAGGTGCCCACATCTGGTTCACATTGAAGGGTAAAAACAAATGGGTTCGTGAGCTGGAAGAAGCTCAGCAGACTGGGCCAAGCCATGCCGCTCGGACACTAGGGCACTGCATCCCCTCTTCCATGGGTCACTGCACCTGGCCAGCTCCCAAGGGCTTGCAGAGGGGACACAGTTGGAATAAGGCCATCCTCTCTGCTTAGAACCACATTATCTGGGTCCAGCTCCTCCTAATGTACGAACTAGCCTCATCGTGTGTCTTGAGAAGCTGGTTCTTTGATTTGTAGGTGACTCATTTCAGGCCCTTGAACGAGGCTGAAAGTGCACATGTGCCAAACTTCACCGTGTCCACCCACAGGGCTTGTCTGTACTTCATGTAATGCCTCCCTTGGCTGGCAAAAGACAACGGCTTGTTGTGGAATCTGGAGCAACTTTCTTAACTTCTGTGAGCCTCAGTTTCCCCAGATATAAAATGGAAACAACAGTTCCTCCTTAAGGGGACACCGTTGGTCTATTAGAGTTACTGAGCATCAGGCCCAGCCACAGTGCCAAAAAGCTCTCAATCAACAGCCACCATTCTTACTGGTCATCTGGACTCCAGTCTTATCTCTTCTATTGGGTATTTAAAGTCAGCCTGTAGTCCCAGCTACTTGGGAGGCTGAGGCAGAGGTTGCAGTAAGCTGAGATTATGCCACTGCACTCCAGCCTGGGTGACAGAACAAGACTCTATCTCAAAAAAAAAAAAAAAAGGGCCAGGCACAGTGGCTCACACCGAGGCGGATAGATCACAAGGTCAGGAGTTTAAGATCAGCCTGGCCAAGATGATGAAACCCCGTCTCTACTAAAAATACAAAAATTAGCTAGGCATGGTGGCGGGTGCCTGTAGTCCCAGTTACTTGGGAGGCTGAGGCAGTGAATTGCTTGAACTCGGGAGGTGGAGGTTACAGTGAGCCGAGATCACACCACTGCACTCCAGTCTAGGCAACAGAGCAAGACTCCATTTCAAAAAAAAAAAAGTTTAAGGTAAAAAAGACTTACCTCTAGGCTGGGCGAGGTGGCTCAAGCCTATAATCCTAGCACTTTGGGAAGCCAAGGCAGGTGAACTCCTGAGGTCAGGAGTTCAAGACCAGCCTGGCCAACATGGTGAAACCTCATCTCTACTAAAAATACAAAAATTAACTGGGCATGGTGGCATAGGCCTGAAGTCCCAGCTACTTGGGAGAGGCAGGAGAATCAGTTGAACCTGGGAAGCAGAGGTTATAGTGAGTCAAGATCACACCACTGCACTCCAGCCTGAGTGACAGAGTGAGACTCTGTCTCAAAAAAAAAAAAAGCCAGGCACTGTGGCTCCTACCTGTAATCCCAGCTCTTAGGGAGGCAGAGGCGGGAGGATAGCTTGAGCCCAAGAATTCAAGACCTGCCTGGGCAATATATCGAGACCCTGTTCTCCACAAAAAGTTTTAAAAAAGACAAAAAAAAAGTTTTAGGAAAAAAAGACTTTCCTCTAGGATTTGTATTCCAGCAATTAGTACCATCCCTGGCAAGATGAGGCAGGTGGTGGGCAGACCACAGATGACTTTCCAGTTTTGCTGTTTGGTGGCTGTGTGACAGTAAAAAACTTCCTTAACCTCTCCTAGCCTCAGCTCCTTCTTCTGTAAAGGCAGAATTCTTGCCCTACCTCTCAGATATTTGTGAGAATTCGGAGGGGCAATGCATATCAGACAAGGGTATGGTTTGTGGTAAATACTATTTTCCTTCCCAGATCCATACTGCACTTGATCTTAGCCAAAAGGCCGAGAAGCGATCCCAGATCCATACTGAAGGCTGAAAGAATAGTTGCTGGACAGACAGCAAACACATCAGGGAAGTACCTTTCAAAACCACCTAGGTACGGCCCTGACTCTGCTCTGCATTAGTTCTTTCCTCTTCAATAAGTGGGAGGCATGACAGCTCACACCTGTTATCTCAGCACTTTAGGGGGCCAAGGCTGGAGGATCACTTGAGCCCAGGAGTTTGAGACCGCCTTGACAATATAGTGAGACCCAATCTCTACAAAAAAATCTAAAAATTAGCTGAGCATGGTGCTGCACGCCTGTAGTCCCAGGTACTGGGGAGGCTGAGGAAGGAGGATCACTTGAGCCCAGGAGGCAGAGGTTGAAGTAAGCCGTGATTGTGCCACTGCACTCCAGCCTGGATGACAGAGTGAGACCTTGTCTCAAAAATAAATAAATAAATAAGGCCGGGCGCAGTGGCACATGCCCGTAATCCCAGCATTTTGAGAGGTCAAGGCGGGCGGATTACTTGAGGTCAGGAGTTTGAGACCAGCCTGGCCAACATGGTGAGACCCTGTCTCTACTAAAATTACAAGCCTGGCGTGGTGGCTCAATCGCAGCTGCAATCGCAGCTACTCAGAAGCTGAGGCAGGAGAATTGCTTGAACCTGGGAGGCAGAGTTTTTGCAGTGAGCCAAGATTGTGCCACTGCACTCCAGCCTGGGCAACAGAGCCAGACTCTGCCTCATACATAAATAAATTGGCAGCAGCCAGCAGGGAGCTGATTCATTCTGGAAAGAGCCCTGAGGCCCGCCTCCCAGCCAGCACTTTGTAGAAACCTCAGCTTCCTACCCTGAACTCACCTCTTATTGTCCCCAAACTTACAGAAAAGGATGTTGCCCCTTTGCCAGACGCAACCAGCTTGCTCTCCTCCAGCACCAGTAAAAGCTTCCCAGAGGGGTGTTCTTGGGGAGCTTGCTTCGGTGGGCCCACTTGTCCACTGTCAAAAGCCCAAGACACCATCCACCTTGGTCCTTGGGAGAAGGTGAAATCAAACAAACTGGTTACACCTTGGCAAATCATTTGACCTCATTGTGCTTCAGTTTTCTCAACTGTAAAAAGGACTTTTACGTACTACTCACTTTATAGGGTTGTGATGAGGCTTTTCTGAGAGGTTTGAGTATATGTAAGAGGCATATTTGGTACAGTGCCTTGCATATAGTAATTGCTCAGTAAATGCTCACTATTATGGTTGTTAGCTGTTATTTAAAATCTCTCCAACACTAAATAAGCCTCACTGAGCAGTTCAGAAGTTGCCAGGGCTTATGCTCAAGTCTGATTTCCCAGGCTACTGGGGAACAGACACAATCCTGCATGTAGTTTTTTTTTTTTTTTTTGAGACACAGTCTCACTGTCGCTCAGGCTGAAGTGCAGTGCCATGATCTTGGCTCACTGCAACCTCTGCCTCCCAGGTTCAAGCAATTCTCATGCCTCACCCTCCTGAGTAGCCGAGGTTACAGGCCCACACCACTACCATGGCGAATTTTTTTTTTTTTTTAGAGATGGGGTTTCACCTTGTTGGTCAGGGTGGTTTTGAACCCCTGACCTCAGGTGATCCACCCACCTCTGCCTCCCAAAGTGCTGGGATTACAGGCGTGAGCCACCACGCCCGACTACATGACTAATTTTTGTATTTTTAGTAGAGACAGAATTTTCACCAGGCTGGTCTTGAACTCCTGACCTCAAGTGATATACATACCTCAGCCTCCGAAAGTGCTGGGATTACAGACGTGAGCCTGGCCCCTTCATGCAGTTTCACTCATGTCCTCTCAGAATCAAGGAGTCTGATATCCCATCAACACCGAATCCCGTCCTATAAACCAGCCTGCAATCCCAGCTGGAGAACTACAATCCAATCAGGGACTACATCTAAATTCCTCCCATCTGATCCTTCGGATCCCTACCCATCCAACTAACCCCCTCCTCCTCCAGAAATGTTATCAATCCCTTACACACTTCCAATCACCTGTTCAACCACCAGCCAAGAGCTTACTACTCCCCCTCTCCCAAGCTTAGACACGCAAAACACCGGGAACTTTCACATTAAGCTCTTACTTTGAAACTTTGAACAAGAAAAAGAGCTGAAAAAAGCAGATCTCAGGCCACCCATGGTGGCTCATGCCTGTTATCCCAGCACTTTGGGAGGCCAAGGTGGGTGGATCACCTGAGGTTGGGAGTTCAAGACAAGCCTGACCAACATGGAGAAACCCCATCTCTACTGAAAATACAAAATTAGCTGGGCATGGTGGCACACCTGTAATCCCAGCTGCTCAGAAGGCTGAGGCAGGAGAATCACTTGAACACAGGAGGCAGAGGTTATGGTGAGCCAAGACTGCGCCATTGCAGTCCAGCCTGGGCAACAAGAGCGAAATTCCATCTCAAAAAAATAATAAAATAAGACGCAGATCTCCCAACCTCAGTGAAATTGTAGGTAAAAATTCCAAATAGAATATCCAAAATAAATGGTATAAGTAATGCTAATATATCATAATGTATTTATTATATGCATATATATTAGATATATTTGGAATATATAGGTATTAGGTATTCTAAATTTCTATTATCTATCTATCTATCTATCTTCATCTATCTATAGTCACCTCACCCCAAAGGCTAAAAGAAAGTTTTCTGGGATTCCTTCTCGGGGTCCGCTCCCACAACAGTGTAGGAGCTTGCTTTCTCTCTAATAAACTGCTTTTCTGGAAAGAAAAGAAAAGAGAAAGAGAGAGAAAGAAAGAAAGTTTTCCACACTCAAAAGGGAAATGGGGCTGGGCTCAGTGACTCACACCTGTAATCCCAACACTTTGGATTGCTTGAGGCCAGAAGTTCAAGACTAAGACCAGCCCCAGTAACATAATGAGATCCTGTCTCTACAAAAAATATAAAAATTAGCCAGGTATGGTGGTGTGCACCTGTAGTCCCAGCTACTCAAGAGGCTGAAGTAGGAGGATTGCTGAGCACAGGAGGTGGAGGCTGTAGTGAACTATGACTGCCCCACTGCACTCCAGCTTGGTAACAAACTGAGACCTTGTCTCAGAAAAAAAAGAAAGAGAGAGATAAAGTGAAATGCAATAAATTATACATCCTTTGCATGACAAGAAAGAGCTAGAAGAATAACATGTGGCAGGTCCTGGTTTCTCTGAAGGAGCTGTTGAAATCAGCTCTATGATCAGAAAGGGACGTGATTGTAGGTGGAGGCTGGAAGAAGGCTCTTTGAGCAACTGTTTAGGTTTTTGTAAACCATTTTGCACAGCTTGAAAAATATGCTCTCAAAAAAAAATCTATCCAACATCCATCTATCTATATGTCTATCATCTATCATTTATCTATCATCTATCTGTCTATCATCTATCTACCTCTCTATCATCTATAATCTATCGTCTATCTACCTGTTTTTCATCTATAAATCTATCATCTATTATCTATCCATCTATCTATCTATCTTAAATGAAATTCGTTGCCCCCTTCAACTCCTACTTTGTAAACTAACACTGAGAGCTTACTTGTTGAGCTGGGTATCCAAATCACCTTTAAAGCACCCCCTCGGAGTTAGGTACAGTTTTATCCTCATTTTGCTGAGTTGGAAAGTGAGGCACAGAGCAGTTAAGCAACTTGCTGGAAGTCACACAGCTATTAGGTGTCAGAGCTGGATTGAAATTCAAATCTGATTCCAGAGCCAACGCTATTAACCACTAAGCTCTACTGCCGCCCTGTGGCGGTTCTCCCGTCGGGAGGGCATCTTCAGCAGCTTTCACAGATACAGTACCTCCCTAGCCCACAACACACAGAACTTAGTCTTCCCCTGTTGCTTTTCATAACAAACCCTATGCCCTGTGTTCATATTTTTGACATGCATAAAATCTTGGCCCATCATGAGAAAAAAATACTTTGTTGATGTATGTGTGTTTTAACCGTAACTTCCACTTTCTTTCAGAACCGTTAGAAAGAAAAACAATTTCTTACCCTTCCTATGTAAAACCAAAAGAATTCACTCACTGTCAATCCACAGCACAGGTTAGAACCCACTTAGGAGCCTTGGGGGTTGAATCTAGTGAAGAGAATCTGATGATGCTTGGTGCACTTTGGGGTGAATTCATTTTGACACCTAGCTCTGAAGTTTTAGAAATATCATTGTTCTTCCTATCGGTGTTTTAGAGGAGGTATGTTAATTTTTTACTTTTTCTTTTCTTGAGACAGAGTCTCACTCTATCACCCAGGCTGGAGTCCAGCGGTCAATCTCAGCTCACTGCAGCCTCGACCTCCCAGGCTCAAGTGATCCTCCTACCTTAGCCTTCCAAGTAGCTGGGACTACAGGTACACACCACCATGCCTGGCTAATTTTTGTATTTTGTAGAGACGGGATTTTGCCATGTTGCCTGGGCTGGTCTTGAACTCCTAGGCTCAAGCAATCCTCCTGCTTTGGCCTCCCAAAGTGCTGGGATGGGAGTGAGCCACTTCGCCCAGCTGATATGTTCCATGTCTTTATCCGGATGGTGGTTATCTGGGTGTCCATGTAGGTGAAAATGCATTAAGTGGCTGGGCACAGTGGCTCACTCCTATAATCCCAGCCCTTTGGGAGGCTGAGGCAGGAGGATCACTTGAATCCAGGAGTTCAAGACCAGCCTGAGAAATATGGCAAAATCCCGTCTCTACTAAAAATACAAACATTAGCTGGGCATTGTGACTGGGGCCTGCAATCCCAGATACTAAGGACGGTGAGGTATGAGAATCACTTGAACTTAGGAGGCAGAGGTTGTAGTGAGCCAAGATTGTACCACTGACCTCCAGCCTAGATGACAGAGTGAGACTCTGTCTAAAAAAAAAAAAAAGCCTTGAGCTTCACACTTTAGATTAGAGCACTTTACACTCATTACTGAATATAAATTGCACCTTAAGGTTAGGCGTGGTGTTTCACACCTATAATCTCAACATTTTGGGAAGCTGAGGTGGGCGGATCACCTGAGGTCAGGAGTTCAAGACCAGCCTGACCAACATGTTAAAACCCCGTCTTTTAAAAAAATGAAAGAAAAAAGAAAAAAAATACAAAAATTAGCCAGGCCTGGTGGCAAACACCTGTCAGCTACTCAGGAGGCTGAGGCACAAGAGAATTGCTTGAACTTGGGAGGCAGAGGTTGCAATGAGCCAAGATCGGACCACTGCACTCCAGCCTGGGCAACAGAGCAAGACTTCATCTCAACAATAAAAAGTAAATTGGATTGGAGTGCAATGACTCACACCTGTAATTCCAACACTTTGGGAGGCCAACACTAAGGAGTCTTCCTGGCTGAAGTGAAGGTTTCCCAGGCTTTCTCACGAGAGAATGCCTTTTAAATGTACAAAAGGAAAGGCTGAAATTAAATTGCCTGGTATCTTTCCATTGGCTGAATTTCCCTGTAGCTGCCTCTTGCTAAAGCCTGGGGTCTCCCTGCCAGCTGAGCCGGGAGAAAGCAGGAAGTAAATAGCTGTTCTCTGAATGGGCTCTTCAGAGAAACGAGATTGCCTCACTATAATCACTGCAAGAAAAACAGGACCTCAAAGCTCTGGGACCCAACCAGGAACTACACAAGTGGTTCCTTTTCCAGAAAGCCCACACATAAGACGCACAGGCGGCCAATTTCCCAGGAACATATGGCACAGTGAGAGGCGTGTCTTCATCCCCAGAAGCTCAAGACAGTGTCATCACTCACAGAGGCATCTATGGGAGGGTTGAGCTCGGGGACCCACAAGAGGCTCAAGGTGCTGCCATGAGCTTAGATCCTAGACCTGAGTGGGCTGAAAGATCACCAGCCTAAGATTTAGGACTAACAGAGAGGAGACAAGCCAGCGCTGAATCACTTTGAAGCTTGAAATCAGGGTTTTAACCCCCATCCTACTTACATCTTAGACCAGAAAACTATTTATTGTGAGGGCTGTTCTGTGCATTCTGGGGTGTTTAACAGCACCCCTGGTCACTATCCACTAAATGACAGTAGCATCCCCCTTCCCCAGAGGTGACAACAACCAAAAATGTCTCCAGGCCGGGCATGGTGGCTCACGCCTGTAATCCCAGCACTTTGGGAGGCTAAGGTGGGCAGATTACCTGAGGTCAGGAGTTCAAGACCAGCCTGGCCAACATGGCAAAACCCCATCTCTACTAAAAATACAAAAATTTGTCAGATGTGGTGGCGGGCACCTGTAATCCCAGCTACCTGGGAGGGTGAGGCAGTAGAACTGCTTGAACCTGGGAGGCAGAGGTTGCAGTGAGCTGAAATCACACCATTGCCCTGCAGCCCAACGACAGCGAAACTCCATCTCAAAAAAAAAAATGTCTCCACATCTTGTCAAATGTCATTTTAGGGGACCCTATCTCCCTTGGTTAAGAACCACTGCTTTAGATAAAAGCAAAATCTTAGGCCGGGCAAGGTGGCTCACAGCTGTAATCCCAGCACTTTGGGAGGCCAAGTCAGGTGGATCATTTGAGGTCAGGAGTTTGAGACCAGCCTGACCAACATAGTAAAACCCCATCTCTAGTAAAAATACAAAATTAGCTGGGTGTGGTGGTGCTCACCTGTAATCCCACTACTCGGGAAGCTGAGGCAAGAGAATCACTTGAACCTGGGAGGCGGAGGTTGCAGTGAGCCAAGATTGAGCCATTGCACCCAGCCTGGGCAACAAGAGCAAAACTCCATCTCAGAAAGAAAAAAAAGGCAAAATCTTAGACTTGTCCATTTTTGGGCCACTGCCTGAAATCTTGGACAAAGGCCTAACTGACCCAGTTAAAATACCAGTTTCTGAGCCCCACTGTTAGGCTGCAGCAAACCAAGGAGGCAATTAATTACGTGTTGCCTAACTTGCTTCTCCCTTGCAGTTTCAATTGCATTAGGCAGCCAGCTTCCCTTCCTCTCCACTGTTTGAATTGTTGCTGTGCAGGGCACAAACTGCAGCTGGTCCACCTCGGAGCTGGCCTCATTTCAATAACAGCCGGGAGGACCGGCCTGGGGCTTTCCAAGCTTAATTAGCTCATGTTTATAAAGTTCCTTAGGAAGCTCAGGCCAGCATGCTCTGGGAAGTCCAAGTTACTAGGATTCTCGCCACACTTAAAAAAAGAACATTCCCGCATAAAAAGGCTGGTAGAGTCAGAAAAGAGAACCTCAGAGGGTGTGTGAATAGCAAAGGGTCCTTGTGAACCACATTTGAGACCGTAAAGAAAGAGAGTAATGCATTCCAAGTTTTGGGCCCTCCTCCTATTCTCTAGAGCAGGAAATTATTTAAAGTATTTCCTGAACAGCTGAAGTATGTTAGAAACCTGCTAGCATCCTCTACAGTATCTCCAGGAAATGGACACCAAAGAACTTTGCAACGAGAAACTATTTGAGCTCTACTCGCCATTTCTACCTAAACGGATTGGATACTCTCAGCCTGAGACCTGGAGAACACAATCTTCTTAGACGATTTTCATGTCAAAGCATCCTATAACAAGAGCACACACGAAGAGAATTCCTCTTGTGTATGCACATATACATAAAGAATTCTCTTCTAATATATATATATAGTATATACACACATGTATGAGTATACATAAAGAGAGACGGAGACAGAAAGAATTAAAAACTCTGTTAGGTAATTTAGCAATGTCAATAACAGCTTGCTAGTTTCTTATTCCCACTCAATCTTCGGGTGGGGCAAGAATGAGATCAGCCTCTTCTGTTTTAGGCAGAATTCTAGAACATGCAACAAAAGGAAACTGCTTGGCCCCATCCCACCTCTAGAGATTTGTTCTCTCCAAGGCCTGCCTATAAATCTCCCAGGGTGGGGTTCCAGAAGCATTGTGCCCCAGTAAGCCAAGTTTGAACCTCCCAAGCAAATCAGCATTGGAATGTTGGTGGGGTCACAGGATCAAGAGCCATCTGGGAGCCAGCTGTGACTTGGGCTGATTCCCATGGTTTCCTATGAGAAGGGCAAGTATGATCACTACAGCAGAAATACCAGAGAAAAATGGCAATTGTTACCTCCAGAGCAAAGAACGAGGCCTAGAACAGAGCCAGTTCCTAAAGAGAATGACAGATCTGATTATGCTGGTGAATACCAGGCAAGTTCTGTGCTTCCTAACCAGTTACAGGCCTTTCCTCCTGCAGCAGCAGAGCTCGAATCCAGAGCTGGGGAAGCGTAGGACTTGCCTCTCCGAGACCTGGCTGTCAGCAGGAGGATGAGAAGCCAAACACATCCCATTGTTACCACCCACCCTCCGGGGTTTGCAGGGAAACTGAACTCCTGGCCAGAGGAGAAACATAAACCCTTGCCATCTTCTCTTTCAGGGGCAAAGGTGCCAGATTTTTAGTGTGTTTCATCATGCTTTTGGAACAAATGTCAACCAAATGCCATCTTTTGGGGACAGCGGCTAAAACGCCTGTTCGACTAGAATTCTTTAGTCAAATTGCGACTACATTCATTGATCTGAGGTCTTAAACTACTTAGGTTCATAGTGACATTTAAAAAAAAAAAGTGGCCTGGAGCAGTGGCTCACGCCTGTAATCCCAGCACTTTGGGAGGCCAAGGTGTGCAGATCACAAGGTCAGGAGCTCAAGGCCAGCCTGGCCAACAGAGTGAAACCCTGTCTCTACTAAAAATACAAAAATCAGCTGGGTGTGGTGGTGTGGGCCTGTAATCCTAACTGGGGAGGCTGAGGTTGCAGTGAGCTGAGATCATGCCACTGCACTCCAGCCTGGGTAACAGAGCAAGACTCTGTCTCAAAAAAAAAAAAAAAAAAAAAAAAAAAAAGCTCATTTAAAAATGTGTATAAAACAGGCTGGGTGGGGTGCCTAATGCCTGTAAACCCAACAATTTCAATTTAGGAAGCCGAGGTAGGTGGATCACCTGAGGTCAGGAGTTCAAGACCAGCCTGACCAACAGTCAGGTTGAAACTCTCTCTACTAAAAATATAAAAATTAGCTGGACATGGTGGTAGGCACCTGTAATCCCAGCTACTTGGGAGGCTGAGGTAGGAGAACTGATTGAATATGAGAGATGGAGGTTGCAGTGAGCCAAGATTTTGCCACTGCACTCCAGCCTGGGTGAGAGAGTGAGACTCCATTTCAAAAGAAACAAAGAGAAAAACCAAAAAAAGAAAATAAATGGAAAGGAAGTACACCTGAAGCTTGTAATATCTGAAGGTAGCTCTGCCTTTGAGGACCTAATTTTCGCCAGGCTATGATCCCCTTTCTTTGAAAAGCACCCACATGCATTTAACAGTAAACTTTGCATACAGTTCAGAGGTTCAGTAACCCCCATAATCTATCTTGGGTCTCAGGTTACGCAGGTTAAGAATTCTTATTCATGCCAAAATGTACGATCCAATGGTAGAATTTTAGGTTATTAATCGTTGTGACATTGTTTTTATTTTATAAAGATGGGGTTTCACCATGTTGGTCATGGCTGATCTTGAACTCCCAACCTCAGGTGATAGGCCCGCCTTGGCCTCCAAAGTGCTTGGATTACAGGCGTGAGCCACCGCACCCGGCTCTGTTTTTATTTTTTAATTTGAGACAGGGTCTCACTCTGTCTCCCAGGCTGGAGTGCAGTGGTGCAATCTTGGCTCATTGAAAGAGAGAGAGAGAGAGGAGACGGAGGGAGGAAAGGAAGGAAGGAAGGCAGGGGAAAAAGAGAGAAGAGATAGAAAGAGAGAAAGAAAGAAAAAGGAAGAAAGAGAGAGGGAGAGAGAGGGAGAGAGGGAGGGAGGGAGGGAGGGAGGTAGGAAAGAAGGAGGGGGGCCAGCGGTGGTGGCTCATGCCTGTAATCCCAGCACTTTGGGAGGCCGAGGTGGGTGGATCACAAGGTCAAGAGTTTGAGACCAGCCTCACCAACATGGTGAAACCCCATCCCTAGG
>CAUYLG010068788.1:0-53601 GCA_963573385.1 Cacajao melanocephalus | reverse complement strand
ACTTGAACTCAGACCTGGAACAAATAAACTTAACAAATATTTACAGAACTCTCCACCCCAAATCCTCAAAACATACATTTTTCTCAGTATCACATTACACCTATTTTAAAAGTAACCACATAATTGGAAGTAAATCACTCCTCAGCAATTGCATAGCATTTCACAGGTTTAAATAAAATTTTGGTTGGCTGCTTGTTTGTTATTTTCATCCCTTATTCTTTCCTGTCTCCATTGTTAAGCACAATTATTGGCACAAAAGAGGTTTTTAATACCCATTTTTAGACTGCATTCTAGCCTGGGCAATAAAACAAGAATCCCGTTCTCTCTCCCTCTTTCTCTTCCTCTTTCTTTCTCTCTTACATTCTTTCTTTTCTTTCTTTCACTCTCACTTTCTTTCTTTTTCTTTCTTTCAAAAAAAAAAAAAACATTACCTAACATTTCTGTATCATTTTACAATCCCACCACCAGTGTATGATAATTTCAGATTTTTTTTATATCCTGGCATTTCATAATACGAGTATTTTTTAAAATTCAGCCATTTCAATAGGGGCTTAGTAATATCTCATTGAGGCTTACTGTGCATTTCTTTAATAACTAATGACTTGGGGCTTTGTATCATCTGTTCATTTCTCATCAGTAATGTTTTCTTTGGTGAAGTGGTTGAATTTTTTGACGGATTTAAAGATTCAATTGTTAGTGTACTCATTGTTGAGTTTGGAATGTTTTTTTTTGCATTTTGATAGAAGTCCTTTACTAGATATATAATTAGCAAATAATTTCTTCCAATCTGTGGCTTTGCTTTTCTTTCCCTTAATAGTGTTCTTCATAAACCAGAAGTTCTTTGATAAAGTGCTATTTTCCAATTTTTTTCTTTTATGGATAATGCTTTTTGCCTAACTTAAAGTAACAAAGAATCTCTTCTGTGTTTTCCTTTAGAAGATGGATAGGTGTATGTTTTAGATTGAGATCTATGATCCATTTTGAGTAAATTTTAAGGTGCCAGGTATAGATTGAAATGTATTCATTCATTAATTCATTTAGTGTATGGATGACAATAGTTCTAGCACCATTTGTTGAAAAGACTAACCTTTCTCCACTCAATCACTTTAGCACCTTACAAAGAAAAATCAGTTGACTCTACACTTCTGAGCCTGTTTTAGGATGCTGTTTCGCTTCACCGATGTGTACGTCTGGACTTTTGCATCACCTCAGTGCCCGATTGCTGTAGCTTGACAGTACCTTTTGAAATCACAGAGTGTGAGTTCTCCAAAATCATTATCTTTAAAAATTGTTGACTATTCTAGTTCCTTTGCCTTTTCTTATTATTTAGAATAATTTCTTTGTAGCATTATTTTTAACTGACAGATGAAATTATAAGCATTTATCATGTACATGATGTTTTGAAATCCATAAATATTGTGGAATGGTTAACTTTGGCTACTTAACAAATGCATTGCCTCACATAGTTAGCAATTTTGTGATGAGAACATTTAACACCCACTCTTCACATTTTTCAAGAATGTATCATCATTAACTATAATCATCATCCTGTATAACATATTTCCTGTACTTATTCCTCTTACCTAACTGTAATTAGGTATTCTTTTGTCAGAGGTATTTGAACCAGAGCAACTCCATCTTGAATAGGAACTGGATAAAATAAAGCTGAGACCTGCTAGGCTGCATCCCCAGGTGGTTAAGTCATTCTAAGTCACAGGATGACGTAGAGGTTGGCACAAGGTACAGGTCACAAAGGCCTTGCTGATAAAACAGGTTGAGGTAAGGAGGCTGGCTAAAACCCACCAAAACCAAGATGGCGAGGAGAGTGACCTCTGGTTGTCCTCACTGCTCATTATATATACGCTAATCATTATAAATTATCATGCCAAAAGACACTCCCACTAGTGCCATGACAGTATACAAATGCCATGACAATGTCTGGAAGTTACCATCTATGGTCTAAAAGGCAGAGGAACCCACAGTTCTGGGAATTGCTGACCCCTTTCAAAGAAAACTCATGAATAATCTACCCTTGTTTGGCATATAATCAAAAAATAATTATAAAAACAGCCAATCAGCCCCTTCTACACTCTTCATGGAAGCCTTTCTCTTCTTCTTCTTTCCTTCTCTTTTCTCTACCTAAATAAAATCACCTTTCTGAAAAAAAAAAAAATAGCCAATCAGTTGCACTGGGGCTGCTCTGCCTATGGAGTGGCCATTCTTTATTCCTTTGCTTTTTTAATAAACTTGCTTTCACTTTTTCTATGGACTTGCCCCACATTCTTTCTTGCGTGAGGTCCAAGAACCCTCTCTTAGGTCTGGATCGGGACCTCTTTCTGGTAACACATTGGCCAGCATCTTCCCAAGCTCACTCCACTCTAACCACTGCAGCCTGTAGTAACCACTGTTTTACTTTCTACTTCTAAGATAACAGCTCTTTTAGATTTCACTTGAGTGAGATCATGTGGTATTTTTTTCTTTTTGTGCTAGACTTATTTTACTTAACATAATGTCCTCCAGATTCTTCCCTGGTTTTGCAAATGACAGGATTTCTTTATTTATTTTTTTTTGGCTGAATAGTGTTCCATTGTGTATGTCTATCACATTTTCTTTATGCATTCATCTGCTGAGAGACACATAGGTTGATTACACATCTTGGCTATTGTGAATAGTGCAGCAATGAATATTGTAGTTCAGATATCTCTTTGACACACTGATTTCATTTTCTTTGGCTACTTACCCAATAGTGAGATTCCTAGAAAGATATGGCAATTTTATTTCTAATTTTTTGAGGAAACCTCATACTGTTTTCCTTAATGGCTATATGAATTTGCAGACATCAGCAGAGTGAAAGCATTCCCTTCCTTCACATTCTTGCCAATACTTATGTCTGGTCTTTTTGGTAATAGCCATACGAACAGGAATGAGGTGAGATCTCACGTGGTTTTGATTTGCATTTCCCTGATGATTACTGATGTTAAGCATATTTTCAGGTACTCCTTGGCCATTTGCCTGGCTTCTTTTAAGAAATGTCTACTCAGATTTTTTGTCAATTTTTTATTGTTTTTTTCTTGCTAGTAAGTTGAGTTCCTTATATATTTTAAATATTAACCCCTTACTAGATGTATACTTTGAAAATATTTTCTCCCATTTGGTAGACTGTCTCTTCATTATGTTGAATGAAAATTTTTCCCGCTCCCTGACTTGTCTGTTTCTTCCCTTTTCTTTTCTATTTGAGCATCTTGCTCTGTCTCCTTTTCCTTTTTCCTTTTCTAATTTATGTGTTTTGATCTCTTTTATTTTGGAAGTTTCCTATATAATTTTGGTGATCCTTTGTTTTTTATTATAATGTAAATTTAAAGTACTACAATCTGAGTTGGCATTTTTTATGTAAGGTATGGATTTGGCAAATCCTTCAGCATCATATATGTACTCACTCATTTGCTTGAGAAGCTTGCAAATGTCATGCTATTGAGGACTTTTTCTGGAATCATTCCATTTCTTTTGAGAAAATGTCTTTGGTATCCTGTACAGGGGCTATTTGCCTAGCTGTAAGCATTCTTATAGCTGCTGTCATTACAGCCCTGGGGTTCCTATTCCACATTTATACTTTGTCCTAATCTCCCTCTGTTGGTTGGGCAGAGTCTGGGGTCTTTCCATTCCTTTTGTTGGTGAAATGGGGTGAAGTCGAGCAGACAGGTAAACAAACTTAAGCATTTTATCATGGATAGAAACAGAACTCTGGGAAAGCATTAGCTATGGATGAGAAATACCTTTTGCTGAGGGCTCAGAAGAGGCTGCAAAGAATAATCATCACAACATCTGGGTTTTGAAGTAACCTCCAGGCACACTGATTAATGAGTGGGAGGCAGAGATGGACAAATAAGAAAAGCATTTCCAAGAAGAGGTATCTGTGTAAAATGAAGAAGGTTTGGAAAAATATGGTCCACTTCTGGAGCAGCAAAGGCTTCAATGCCATAGGCAATTAATATATGAATTAGAGAACTAGCACTTTATCTAGTTCAAAGAGAAACAATTTTTTTAAGGATCTAAGGCCTTTGCATTTCTAATTCTAAATTTGAATGTTACTTTATTTGCTTAGTTCAGTCCGTACTAGTTAATGTATATCAATTTTGTCACTTGCTACTTGTATTTAACAACACATCATTTAACATCTTTGGATCTCAATTGTCTCATCTGTAAAATGGAGCTGCCTGTATCATTCAGGCATTTTAGTTGTGTGCAAGATAAAGCAACATGCTTATCTAAATAGAAAAGGATTTTGTGAAAGGATATCGGATCTCTACTAGGAAATAGAAAACAAAATTTGAATATTACACAATCCTGACAAAATCCAAATTATACTGCAGAATTACCACCATCATCACTGCCACCAGCTGGGCACAGACCCCAGGTCCTGCTGACACTCTGCTAGTGTCCTTGGATACAGCCACTACACATATTGAGCCTTTGAAAACCAGATGTGGTTTTGGTGCTGCCATCTCCCTCGCAAGAATGTGTTTTGTCTAGAGCTGTGGGTCTGATTGGCAGAAACTAGAACATGTGTTTGTGCCCTGTGTATAATGGAATACTGAACAGTTAGCAAAGGATTGTTTACAACTTCTCCAGGAAAAAATAGCCTCTGCCTTGTAAAGAGGGAGGTGCATTTCCAACCATAGAAAGAAGAGGCAGAAACTTAATTGTCCATAAGAATGACCAATGCCCATAGTTTAGGCTTACCAAAAGGTTTTTAGAAGGTACAAAACATTATAATACAAAAAACTTTGAAAACGTCAGACATTATTAGTATTGTTATCCCTAGCACGTTCTCATCATAAAAGGTTCTTGAATAAGTTCAGTATTAGTTATTCATTAATGTGTAACAAATTACCCTCAAAACTTAGTGGGATATACGTAATAATAAAAAGACCTTTATCATTGCAGAGTATCTGTGGTACAGGGATTCAGGAATGGCTGAGCTGTGTGGTTCTGGTACAGTGTTTCTCATAAAGTTGCAGTCATGATAGCAGCTGGGACTGGCAGCTTTACAGAAGCTAGAGGATTTGTTTACAAGCTAGCACCTTCACAGGAGGAGGCCTAGGTTTCTTAATGGCTGTTGGAAGTACACTTCTGCTCCTGAACGCATGGGTCTTTCCATAGAGCTGCTGGAGTGGCCTTCTCGAAAGAGAATGACCCAAGCAGCAGAAAGAACAAGATGTAAGTTACAATGTCATTTTACAATCTACATTTCACAGTTGTTCTCCAATATGTCTACCGTGTTCTTCTTGTTGGGACGTAGTCACTAAGTATAGTCTACAGAGGGAATTAAGTCTTCAATAAAGGGAGGAGTTTCAAATAATTTCTAGACATATACTAAACCATCACAAGTTATTATTATTTCACAGATTGACCAAACTGATTACCTTAGGCCTAATTTCTAGTGATTTTTTGTGCCATAATATGTCAGAGGATCTTTCTGATTGGAAATTACCACATCCTCTCCAAAGATATTTATTGGATCTGGCAAAAATCTTTCAGTGCTTAAAAGGAAGAGGGGTTCACACTGCATAACATCTTATCAGCAAAGAAACATATCTCAACTATAAATGAAACATGTGTCCTTTTGTTCAGACACCTGAATCCTGCAGTATAGAGATTAACAGATTATAAAGTAAGACATCATTGTCTGGCTATCCCTATTGATGTGATGGGAGGAAAGGTAGGAGACAGTTTTTGTAAGTCAAGGCACTTTTCTGAAAACACCAAAGCATTCTAGGAGCACAAACTTGAGTGTCTTCAGAGGCTAAGCATGTAGTATAGACGGGTGAAAACTATAGGGGGTAGTGAGACCTATAACATTCAAATGCCAGCTGAAAACAATAGCAACAATACCAGGCCAACCAAAGAAACCACCTTCCAGTGTCCAGTGCTGAGGTCTACGTTCTAATTTGCTTTTCTTTGGGAGAAATAAAGATGTAAAGAACCAGCAAGTTAAGGAATCCTTGTGGTTCCTTTCTTTCTGTCCTCCCCTCTATCCTAAACTAAGGATTAACTGCACGTCTCAGTCTATCATCTACTGAGAGAGACAGAGGGCATTATCTTCATGCTCTCCCATCTGTTGCACTGGACACACTCTTTCTGTCCAAGGCATTTGGTCTCATATGCATGTCCTCTAGGGGCACGTGTTAGGGGCAGTGTGTTCCTTTAAATAGGATGTCATTCCAGGTTTATTATTAGACCAGTTTTGATCATGCCATGTTGAGGCTATCTGTGCTTGAACAGTATAGAAATTCATACACTAGAAACAAGGCCAAATAGGCACAATATTTACCAAAAATTCTCTGTAGTGTAGGTGATGACAACAGCGTTTGAGTTGGAAATATTCAGTGTACTATTAATTTTTCTGTTATTCAAAGGAGAAAAGGCCGTTTCAGAAACATTTAGAACCTCTAATTTAATATAACCCCACCTTGAATGGCAACTCTAAATGAGTTTTTCATAATCTCTTCTAGGTCCAAGGATTAAGACCAAGGAAAAATAAGGTTTCGTGGCACTTATAAACTATGTCTGTTTATTGCATTTCAAAATGCACTTCGTTCAACGGTGTGATAAGATACAATTTTTCCTTCATTCAGTCGTTTATTCACTATTTACCAAATCTTATTGAGCAAGGAGATAAGCTGGTGAGCAAACAGACATAGCCCCTCATGGAGTTAATAGTCAATCTAGTACATCAAATTTGCAAACACTGGAATATGTATATTTAATCCCCAGTTAAATATTTCCTCAGTGGAGAAATTGGCTCTCACACACTGATGAAAGCATTTGCTCCAACTGTTAAAAATCAACTTGAAAAGATATATGGAGAGGCATAAAACATAGGGATACATTTTGACATAACAATTCTGCTTCCTAACAAAATATTCAACACAGCATATTTTAATAAAAATTTGGAAACAAATGCCCAGCAAGCGGAAAGCAGGCATATTACAAAGCATCTATCTGATGGTCTATTACACAGCTATTAAAAAGGATGATTATCAAGACAATGCAGCAACAAGGAAAACTTATAATGTCATGCTTAAGGGAGAGGATATAAACCCTATCTGTATAACATTACATATACATAAATACGTTTTATAAGAGGCAAGAAAGAAATACACTGAGAAAAGGATACTCAAGTTTCTTTTAGATTGCTATGGTTTAGGATACCTATTTTTTCTCTTTTTCTCTTCTATATGATTATTTTAATGTATATTTAATCTTGGAAAACAAATTATACTGAAAGTCCAGCCATTTTTTAAAGAAAATTTATTATTTATTTCACTTTTAAAAATGAAATTCTTCATACATTTGAACGTCAGCCTTGTGCATGGGAGATGCTAGTGTTCTCTGCCTCATTCCATTTTTACTGTGTGTGCTGTCGAAGCAAGCACAAAGTAAGCTCTTCTTAAAGAAGTGAGGGAAATTATGAAATTTCATCTGAATGGGTGAGATATAAAATTGCATATCATGTTGTTTTTACTTTAGAACTTATAGAGCATTTTGTTATAATATATGAAGAAGAAAATAAGAAATAAAGGGAAGAAGGGACATGCTATTACCATAACCAATATCCCTGTGTCAGGACCAGAGAAATACATATAGGTCAATACACAATCAAGGGTCTTATGTGCTGGAACTTTCAGAAAGGAAGCCTTGGAGGCCTCTATTTTATCCCATAAGCCAGGCATAGGAAGAGCCCTGAGTCCAGTCAAAGAAATAGCAATTCATGAGTAAGACGTAAAATAAATGAGGTGTGCATATCATTCTGTCAGTTGCTTCCTACTAACTAACCAATAGCAGATAATTCTGCTTCTGAATTCATTAATTTTGGCAAAAGATATTGTTGGTCTACCTAATTCAGCTTCTCCACTTAACAGTCGGGAATCTTGGGCAGGTTCACATTATGATTTTAGTGGGAATTTTTGCTTTGGGAAGGCCTCTTCATTTATAAACTATATTAAAAATTATGTCTTACAATGTCAAATTAAATATATAGACTCAGGTAGGCAAAGACTTTTATTCTAAAAGAGTACAATTTCTCTCTCCTACAAAGGAGAGAAAGTGACTTGCAATAGAAGTGGGACCTGCATTTTGAAGGAAACTTTGACCCTGAGATACGCAAACCTCTCAAAGGTTAGGCAGTAAAAGGTCTTTTCTCTTCTAGGAAGGAACAAACAATGCTGGAAAGAACAGGATGTCGAAAAGTGGAATGAGATAGAATGAATAATCTCACAGTAGGAAAGAGAAAATTCTACCCTATGATCCCTCTATTTTCAGGAGGGAATCTTAAGGAGGGGTTGTATCATGGCTCAAGCAAAAGTCAGGTCCAAGTTCAGGGGCCAGGGGAAAGAACACTAACTAAAATTGGGTCAATTCAAGGAAGCTGGTATTTTATCCACATTGGTCAGTGGGTGAAACAGTTCAGCTAATCATTAATGATGCAAAGAATAGGAGTGTGGAGCATCTGTGTTCAGCTTTGTCATTAAAAAAAACCAAGGTTGGCATCAGCAAGTCTTATCTAAGTCACATGGGAAAGGATGTTTCCTTGTATAAGCTGTTTTCTGCAACACTAAGGGGTGGGAGGGTTCCTTGAACCCTCTATGTTTTCCAGGATCACAGGACTTGGGTAAAGTTCAACATGGTCAATGACTATATTGGTACAAAGACCAATACATTAAAATTATGTATTACAAGACTTTCTTCGACTTAAATGTTCTTTTTTTTTCTTTTCTCTCTGCCCCCCCATTTTGTGGGCCAAATTATCATGGATCCTAGGCACTGTCCCTAATGGATAAATCAGCCCTGATCTGAGACACAGAGAGATTGAGGATCTCTAAGACCACGAAGCCAGCTACGGCAGAGCTCAGAAAAGAGCAACCAGGTCTAGATTTCTTTCTATGCTTGTGACTATGAAGACTATAGAGAAGGCTCCGCTCAAGAGGTGGGATGAAGTCCTGGGGATGATGGGATGTGTGGGGACATTAACTTTGATATAAGAACCTGCGGACTTAGAAGGAAAGGATTGGTGAGGGAAACTCATTATAGAGTTGATGGCTGGAAGTGCCTTAACAGTTGACTGCCAGGCATATCATTCAGCAACATATCTTAGGTATCTGCTATATGCTTGGTGTCCCTGCCTTTACAGAGCTTACAGTCAAGCAGGGGAGGCCAATGCACAAGCAATGGTAGTCAGTTGTGACAAGTGTCATGGCAGAGGAAGCAAGGTACATTAAGAGTGAGTAACAGGCACACGTAACCTGCGTGGGGGAAGTGAGGTTCCGGATGAATCACAAGTAGAAACAAACCAGGCCCAGAGGATGCAGAAAGTGAGAGGAATGTTCTAGTAGGAAACATTGCACCCAGGAAGACCCAGGATGTGTGAGGTTTAAGAGATGGAAAACCTGTGATCTTGCTTTGTTCTTGCCAAATATCCTTAATATTTGGGAAGTCATATATCAGGGAAAAAAAGGAGCAGTTAAAATCTCTCCCCAACCTGCTTCTAGGAGTCTTAGAATCCAAGACAAAGGAGTCAATAAGATTTGGAGGGTAAAGTCATGTGACTGAGAAAACTTTAAAAAAAAAAAAAAGCAGTGTCTCCCTACCCTATGTTTTTCTAAACCACCCAGTCATTCAGGTGAGGTACTTGGTCCATCCACAGCAGGCTAGGATGCTGGTTTCAATGCTGAATTTTTCACTGACTCTTGATACTGTTGATGGCTTTTCCCTACTCAGGCTGCATTTTTTGTTTTGTGCATTTTTTGCTTTTTTGTTTGCTGACAGTCTTGCTGTGTCTCTTAGGCTGGAGTACAGTGGTATAATCAGGGCTAGCTGCAGCCTTGACCTTGCAGACTCAACCTCCAGATTAGCCGGTACTACAGGTGTGCAGCCACACCTGGCTAATTTTTGTATTTTTTGTGGAGTCAGGGGTCTCCTCATATTGTCCAGGCTGGTCTCAAACGCTTGGGCTCATGCAATCCATTCACCTCAGCCTCCTAAAGTGCTGGAATTACAGGTGTGAGCCACCATGCCCAAGAGGCTGCAGTCTTGAGGAAAACGTCCTTCCCTCCTTTACCTAAAGATCGTGGATATACTGATTTCTTTTCTTTTGGGTATATACCCAGCAGTGGGATTGCTGGATCATATGGTAGCTTTATTTTTAGTTTTTTGAGGAACCTTCAAACTGTTCTCCATAGTGGTTGTACTAATTTATGTTGCCACCAACAGTGTATGAGGGTTCCCTTCTCTCCACAGCCTTGCCAGCATTTGTTATTGCCTGTCTTTTGGATATGAGCCATTTGAACTTGGATGAGATGATATCTCATTGTTTTGATTTGCATTTCTCTGATAATCAATGATATTGAGCACCTTTTCATATGCCTCTTTGCCATTTGTATATCTTCTTTTGAAAAATGTCTTTTTGGGTCTTTTGCCTGTTTTTATATTTATTTATTTATTTAGAGATGGAGTCTCATTCTGTCACCCAGGTTGGAGTGCAGTGGCGCAGTCTCAGCTCACTGAAGCCTCCACCTCCCGGGTTCAAGTGATTCTTCTGCCTCAGTCTCTGGAAAAGCATCGACTACAGGCATGCACCACCATGCCCAGCTAATTTTTGTGTTTTTAGTAGAGACAGAGTTTCACCATGTTGGCCAGGATAGTCTTGAACTCCTGACCTCAAAGTGATTCACCCACCCCAACCTCCAAAAGTGCTAGGATTACAAACATGAGCCAGTGTGCCCAGCCTTTTGCCCATTTTTAAACTGAGTTATTATATTTTTTCCTATAGAGTTGTTTAAGCTCCTTAGTACAACCACCATGGAGAATAGTTTGGAGCTTTCCCAAAAAGCTAAAAATGGAACTACCGTATGATCCAGCAATCCCATTGCTAGGTATATACCCAAAAGAAAGGAAATCAGTATATCAAAGAGATATCTACACTCCCGTGTTTATTGCAGCACTGTTCACAATAGCCAAGATTTAGAATCAACCTAAGTTGTCCATCAGCCGATAAACAGATAAGGTAAATGTGATACATATAGACAGTGGAGTACTATTCAGCAATAAAAAGAATGAGATCCTGTCATTTCCAACAACATGGATGGAACTGGAGATCATTATGTTAAGTGAAATAAGCCAGGCACAGAAAGACAAACTTCACATGTTCTCACTTATTTGTGGGCACTAAAAATGAAAACAATTGAACTCATGAAGATAGAGAGTAGGAGGATGGTTGTTAAAGGCTGCGAAGGGAAGTGGGGGGTGGGGGAGTGAGGGGGGGTGAGAATGGTAAATGAGTAGAAAGAAACAGAAAGAATGAATAATACCTACTACTTGGTGGCACAGCAGGGTGAATGAAGTCAATAACAATGGTGGAGTTAAAAATAACTAAAAGAGTATAATTGGATTGTTTGTAACACAAGGGATAAATGCTTGAGATGATGGAAACCTCATTTACCCTGATGTAATTATTACACATTGTTTGTATCAAAATATGCCTTATACCCCATAAATATATACACCTACACTGTACTCCCAAAAACAAACAAGGACAACAAGAAAGATTTAGGTGTTCACTCTCTGCCAGTGCCTAGGGTCAAGAGTTCACATAACCTGGGCTCTTTTGATGTACTCCCTCCCTAACTAATTCTCTCCAGCCCTGAGAGGACAGGAAACCGCAGGCTGCTGTCAGGCCTTTTCCAGCCGCTACCGCGAGTGAGAGAGGGAGGGAGGCGGGAGGTCAGGGCTGCAGGAAGGGAGAGCGGGTGCACCGGCCCGCGGGCGGCTGGGGCCAGAGCTGGCCGGGTCTGGGCGCTGGGGGCTGGGCTGGGCCGGGCGGGTTGGGGCGGGACCAGTGACCCTAAGGGGAGACCTTCCAGCCTGCTGCCCCGCTGCCCAGCGCCAGCCTGCGTGTCCCCGTTGTTCCTCCGCCCCTCGGCTCAGGTAAGGCAGGCAACCCCAAAGCTCAGCGCCGGCTGCCGGGTCGCAGGCGGGGGTCTTCGGCTACGCCTGGCGGGTGCAGCCGCACGCCTTCCAGCCCTCAGAGCCCGGCGCCGGAGGGGACTGGGCCTGGCCTGCGCTTGGATACATCTGGGCGGGAAAGAGGGTGGGCTTGCGCAGCGCTGTCACTAACCCCTTCCTTTTGCTCTAAGTTCTTGCCCTTGGGATTCGGAAAAGTCCCTCTTCCAACTCTTTTCCAGATGTGGCACCAGGAGTGAACAAAGCTGCTCATCCCGCAGTATCCCTACCTAGGCTCCTGGGAGGAGTGGGCCCCCGATACGTTTAGGAACCTGCCTTTCACTTATTAGGATAATTTCTTGGAACTAGGGAATTGGACTTCTATGGAACGGAATCAGTTGAATTAATTAATTCATTTTTTAAAAAACTTTAATTTTAGGTCAAATTAATTTTAAAGCTGAGTTCAGGGGCAGGGAAAACTATCGGGTAGGGCTGAGCCTGCTGGAGTGTGACAGCTTGGCGATGTGGGGACAGGGCTCGCGAAACTTTCCTTGCTCTGCCGCTTGGGCTGGGTCGGAAGAAAGACTGCAGGGACAAGACTTTTGCCACTTGTAAAGTTGGAGGAGAGGCAGGAGGATAAAGGGGGGACTGTCTGTGTTGACAAAATCTGGAAAAGGTAATGCACTGGGAATCCTCCCTTTGGAAACAAGTGCTTCCTTACGCTATCTTCCTCATTTATGATAGCATTTTTGTATCTATTTCAATATAGTTAACATTCTGTTAAACAAAATGTAGGTATATGGTACGTTTGTCTTTGGTCCGCCTCCTAGTTTTGTGCTAAATGAGTTCAAGGTCAACTATCGGAGAGCAGGTCACCTGTTGGGAATCTGTTTACCTGAAGCGTTCATTCCTCCAACCTTTCCCATTGTGACTGCCAAAGCGCCATTTCTTTCTTCCCTATTAACTCTCACCACTTACAAACCAGTCAAAAAGGAAAGCAACGTCTTCTGTCATGCAAGTACTTGTGGCTAAGTTGGGCTTGTGCAGCTTTTTTGTAAACATCACTTATTCCTTTGCCTTTTTTTATACATTCAATATTAAAATATGCCAATAGTGTCCTCCGCAAAGAATGCAAAAGGCTGTAGGAGAAAGGGAAACTGCCCTTGAAGGTGTCTAGTAAAGTGATTATTTTTAACCTAAAAATTAATATTTTATATTGAGTTCCAATGCTTTCACTTCTTTTGGAAAAGATATTTCAAAATTAAATATTTTTTCAAGAAAATGTTAACTATGCTAGGCATTGTGGCTCATGCCTGTAATTCAAACACTTAGAGAGGCCAAGCTGGGTGGATCCCTTGAGCTCAGGAGTTCCAGACCAGCCTGGGCAACGTGGCAAAACTTCATCTCTCCAAAAATCAGCTTAGTGTGGTGGTGTGCATCTGTAGTCCAAGCTACTAGAGAGCCTTAAGCAATAAGATGGCTTGAGCCTTTGAGGTCAAGGCTGCAGTGAGCCATGAATGCATGCTCCACTGCAGTCCAGCTTGGGTGATGGGAGCGGGGTTGGGGCAGGGGAGAGGGAGAGAGGGAGAGGGGGAGAGGGAGAGAGGGAGAGAGGGAGAGAGGGAGGGAGAGAGAGGGAGAGGGAGAGGGAGAGAGGGAGAGGGAGAGGGAGAGAGGGAGGGAGGGAGGGGGAGAGAGAGAGAGAGAGAGAGAGAGAGAGAGAGAGAGAGAGAATAAACTCTTAAGTTTTTCCCTGTGTGTGAAATCTTCCATTTAAGAGTCTCTACCCAATGAACTGAATGCTTTAGAAATGTGACATTCTAGTTTACACATGCCTACTAGACTAGAAGAGTGCATTTGACTTGTGAAACAACTTAAAGGAACCTTGAAAATAATGTTATCAGTAAAATTTTAAGATTTCAATATCGTTGCATTCAGACATCTTTGTAGCTTGACAATTCACGTATTCTTTCTGTCATTTAATAATAATAATGTTAGTAATAATGTTGCTTACAATAGGGGGCATCTTTTATTTATAATTCCTTTTTTTTTTTTCTCGAGATGCAGTCTCACTCTGTCTCCCAGGTAGGAGTGCAGTGGTGCTATTTTGGATCACTGAAACCTCCACCTGGTGGGCTCAAGTGATTCTCCTACATCAGCCTCCCCAGTAGCTGGGGTTAAAGGCACCTGCCACTATGCCAGGCTAATTTCTGTATTTTTAGTAGAGATGGGGTTTTACCACGTTGACTGGGCTGGTCTCGAACTCCTGATCTCAAGTAATCCACACACCTAGGCCTCTGAAAGTGCTGGGATTACAGGCATGAGCCACTATGCCCAGCCCTTTATGAATAATTCTGTCAGTACATCATAAAGGGCATCTTTCTGGAGGCCTTTTCTGTACTTGTGGGTATTTTTTTCTCAGTTGTTAAGCTTTATAGATTCAGTTCTTCTCCAGGCTGAACTGGAAGCAGGCGGATGTGGTGGAGACCTGCATTAAAAGTATCTATCTGTGCACTGAGGTCTAGCCCCAGGTCAGCTTTGAAGTCCTTGCAAGACCCCTTCCTAATTAACTTTGGGTACCCAGAAGTTTCTTAATTTACATTTATTGTGTTTGTCTTCAAAATGAGATAATTATCTTTGGTCTAAAAAGACGTTTGGACCCCCTTGAACTTTTCTAAAAAATGCAAATTTTCATTTACAAAGCTAGATATTGCTGCTCTAGGGGAACATTGATTCTACAGTTTGCTCTCATTTTCAGAGTGTATCCTTACATGCTGACTACCACCTCTGCCCCCACCTAACCAGTACAGTGCAGTGATTAAGAATGTGAGTTTTTTCATACACTGATGGATCTGTTTCCTAGCTCTGACCTTAGGCAAGTTACTTATGTTCTCCAAGACTCATTTTCTTCACATTTAGAATAGTGATAATAATGCATACCGATATTATGAGGACTGTATGAAGCAATGCACATAATGTAAGCAGCACAGCGTCTGAAACTTAACACATAGTCAGTAAATAATAACGATTTTTTACTTTGACACTGACCCTTCCTCCCTCTTTCTCTTTTTTAAGTTGAAATGTAACTGGGAGAAATGTAAAGCCCTACACAGTAAGTGTTTAAAACAGTAAGCAAGTACAGGGTGAGGGAGATGGAACTTACTGAACCAATCAGCCTTTCGGTTAATTGACATTTTGTTGCTTATGAGTCAGCAGTGAGTTATGAGGGCCCATGTGTTGGTCTTTTCTCACAAGGCTTGCTCTAAGGACATATACAAGACTGAGTAATTTATAAAGAAGTTTAATTGACTCACATTTCCACACGTCTGGGGAAGCCTCAGGAAACTTACAATCATGGCAGAAAGCACCCCTTCACAGGGTGGCAGGAGCGAGAATGAGTGCCAATTAAAGGAGGAAGCCCCTTATGAAATGATCAAATCTCACGAGAACTTACTGTCACGAGAACAGCATGAGGGAAACCACGCCCATGATTCAATTACCTCCCACGGGGTCCCTCCCATCACAGGTGGGGATTATGGGAACTACAATTTCAATTACCTCCCACTGGGTCCCTCCCATCACAGGTGGGGATTATGGGAACTACAATTTCAATTACCTCCCACTGGGTCCCTCCTATTACAGGTGGAGATTATGGGAACTACAATTTCAATTACCTCCCACTAGGTCCCTCCCATCACAGGTGGGGATTATGGCAACTACAATTCAAGATGAGATTTGGGTGGGGATGCAGCCAAACTATAACCAGAGGTGGAGAGTGGGGGCAAGCATGGGGGCATCCCGAAAATACTCCCAATTTCCCAGTGCGAGGTTCTTGGCCTCTCTTACCCCAGAGAATGGGGAAAGGGGCCACAGAGGCGTGGTTAGTTTGCTGTTTGAATAAATATCTTGGACACAAAGAGTTTTACAGAGAGCAATTTATTAGACAGAGAGAGAGAAAGAGAGACAGATCCCAAGCTGCTGTGGGAGGGGATCCAGAGAAGGATTCCGTACAGGGAGGGAGCAGCGGGATTTTAACTCTTGAGTTATTCCCTCCCCATTCATATTCTCATCCACTGAAAGGAGTTCTTTCAAAATTCCTCTGGAGTGATTGACCTTTGACTCTGATACCAGATTGGCTGCTTGGTCCACAAAAGAGCTCTCTCCTCCCAGAGCTTTTGGTGGACTTTTTGGACAAAGAAGCCCACCTGGATTTTTCTACCTAGTCCAATACATGGGAAACCTAGACAAAGAACTTTACATTTGAAACACCTCTGGTTCCCAGATGGAGGGGTTGGAGCTGGGAAACTCCTGCTTTTGATACCATGCCCCTCGTGAACCTAGGAAGAGAAGTTTTTCTTTAACACAGTCTCTCAGTCCCCGCTCTGAACAGGCAACTCCCACTGCTGTTGGGACACACAGGCATCGATTGCTCTTTAACTACTTCCTGCTGAATTGAGGTGAAGAAGCCTCATGGCCTCAATTCTAGAAGAAACAAATTTGACAAGAAGTTTAAAGATGAGAGACCCTAAGGCCAGCAATAATAGAGTGGTTATAAACGGGCCTAGAAGAAGGTAGAGCCAGCAGCCAGTTGTTAAACAAGCTCTGCAATCCTGTTTCTTGAAGGTCTTTAGCCCTGCCTTTGATTCGGTCCCTGAGTTCTTTAACTTTGTTTAAGACATTACCCGATTGGTTTAAAAAGTAGCAGCATTCTTTTCCTAAAAAGAGACAGGTTCCTCTTCTCTCGGTTATTAGCAGATCCAGGACCCTTCTATTTTGAAGAGCCGTGGCAGCTAAAGAGTTAAGCTGCTGCTGCAGAGAAAATTAGCAACCTTTTTCCATGTCATTATTTAACTCCTGAGATAGCATATAGTAAAACTGAGTAGAGGTAGTAACTTCTCCAATACCAGTACCAAGTTCTTCTGTTATTCTGCCCCCACCCCCCCACTATGAAAGGTATAATTGGAGTCTGAGTATGGCATGGCCTTGGCAAGAAAAGACTCTGCACTTGAGAGTTGGTGTAAATTGTCATGGGGGGCACTAGGGAGGAGAAGAGAAGAGCTATTAGGCCAATCTGTAGAGGCAACGTAATAGAGTTCAGTCAGCATTAGTAAAGTCAAGAGTGGTAGTCCTGTTAATGCCAGGATGTAAGTTAGACTCATTAGTAGTTGCTTTCCTGGAGATCTTGTCAGAAGAGCAAACACAGATCCTCCAATGGCTCGCAGGTATACCAAGGGTCATCTCCTGGAACTTCAGGCTCTGAAGTGGAGGGTCTATGATTTTCTTCAGGAGGTGTCCAAGGCTTCAGCTGAGTGTGATAAATCCACGAGTCAATACCCACCACCTTAACTGCCACTGGGGTAGACGGAATAACTGAAAATGGTCTTCCCAAGATGAGCCTAGAGAGGGAGAGTCTAAGGGGAGAGACTTAACAAGCACCAAGTCTCCAGGGCAGAACAACTCTTTCCCCTTTTCCCTAGGGTATCCTTCAGGTAAGGTCCTAAGAGCCTGTTGATACTTAGCCAAGGAGGTTATATCTTTTATTAGATCTGCTGTTTCCTTGTCTAATACGAGATCATTAGTAAGAAAGGGCCATCCATAAAGCATCTCGTAGGGGCTAAGTCCTATTTTCTGAGGAGAGTTTCGACCCCTTAAGAGTGCTATTGGTAATAGAGAAGGCCACGAGAGATGGGTTTCCAGCTACACCATGTGAAGTCCATACAGTTAGATCTTTCCCCTGCACTATTTTAATAGCTTCTGAGACCAGTAGAGCCACTGCCATAGCTACAACCTGCAAGCAGTGTGACCATCCTTTTGATACTGCATCAGTTTCCTTACTTAGGTATGCCACTGGTTGTGGCGTGGTCCCCCGAGTCTGGGTGAGAACCCCCAGTGCCACTCCTGACTTTTTCGTAACATATAAAGAGAAAGTGTTCCCTGTAGGAAGGCTTAGAGCTAGAGCCTGCAGTAGTGCCTGCTTCAGGGTCTGAAAGGCTGCCTGAGCCATAGGGTCCCATTGTATTAGATGGGTGTTAGCTTTTTGGGTTTCCTCAGTCAGAGTATATAGGGGTTTGGCTATTTCACCATATCTGGGAATCCACAATCAGCAGAAGCCAGTTATTCCTAAGAATCCCCACAACTGTTTTAAGGTTTTTGGATGGGGGAAAGCCAGTATGGGTTGGAGACGTTCCCCATCAAGGGGCCGAGTGCCCTTAGACAAGACAAGCCCTAGGTATTTTACTTCTTGCCTACAGAGTTGGGCTTTTGATTTGGAAACCTTATATCCACAGGTGGCTAGGAAGTTTAGGAGGTCCTGGGTGGCCTGTTGACACTGGGTTTCTGGGTTAGCAGTTAAAAGTAGGTCATCCATGTATTGAAGAACCAGGGTATCTGGATGTGAAAAATGACTAAGATCCTGAGCTAAAGCCTAGCCAAACAGGTGGGGGCTATCTCGACAATCCTGGGGCAACACTGTTCAGATGAGCTGAGAATTCTGGTCTGAAGGGTCTTCAAAGGCAAACAGAAACTGGGAGTCAGGATGTAATGGAACACAGAAGAAGGTATCCTTAAGGTTCAGGACTGTAAACCATTGTACCTCTCCTGGTATTTGAGAGAGCAGGGTGTATGGTTTGGGTACAGCTGGATAAAAAGGGATTACAGCTTCATTAATAAGCCTGAGATCTTGCAATAGCCTCCATTGTCCATTAGGTTCTTATACTCATAAAATTGGAGTATTACAAGAGCTGTTACAGGACTTTACTAGACTCTGAGCTTTTAAGTTTCATACAATATCTTGCAGCCCCTTTCTGGCTTCTGGTCTTAGGGAGTACTATCTTTGGTAAGGAAAAGAGGTGGGATCCTTTAGCCTTATTCGAGTTGGGCATGCATTTTTTCCCTGCCCAAATTGTCCCTCCATTGCCCAAAACTGGGGATTAATCCCTTCTTCAAATAATGGGCAGCAGAGAGGGATTTCCCCCCTGACGATGTTCATATAGATAACGGCTCCTGCTCTGGCTCTCAGGTCCTGCCCTAGTAAGGGAGTGGGACTTTCTGGCATGATGAGGAAGGCACGGAGAAGAGTGTATCTCCCCAGTTACAGCTTAGGGGCTGGGAGAAGTATCAGGAGACTGCTTGTCCTAGGACTCCTTCGACAGTTACAGACTTGGAGGACAACCGTCCAGGACAGGAAAGCAAAACTGAGAAGGCCACACCACTGTCCAGGAGAAGATCGACCTCCTGGCCCTCTATGATCAGCTTCACCCAGGGCTTGGTGAAGGTGATGGCTTGTGTTGGTGCTTGCCCTGGGCACCCTCAGACTTGCTGTTGGGTCATCTGGTTAGCCACCTCAGGCCCTGGGAATCTTCGTCCCCTGGGACAGTGTGCTTTCCAGTGATCCCCTTGGCACATTGGGCAAGGACGAGGAGGCGGTCCGTTCCCTGGGGATGATCTCTCTTAAAATGTCCTGGTAGGCCACAGTGGTAGCAAGCTCTGCCAGACTGGAGGCTAAACCAAGCTCTTCCCTCTTCTGAACCCCTTGGGTCTGCTTGCCTGAAGGCCATGACTAGGGCTGCGGCTTTTCTCTGGTCCCTCCTGTTCCTTTCAGCTGGTTCCTCCTGGTCTCTGTTATAGAACACCGAGGTTGCTAGATTTAGTAATGATTCTAGACTCTGTTCTGGCCCCAGGGCCAGCTTCTGGAGCTTCCTCCTAATGTCTGCTGCTGATTGGGTAATAAATTTGTCTTTTAGTATTAGCTGACCCTCGATGGAGTCTGGTGACAGGGGAGTATAGTTTCTTAAGGCCTCCCATAACTGCTCAAGCAAGGCTGTTGGGTTTTCTTCTTTTCCCTAAGTTATGGTGGATAACACTGCATAGTTCATGGGCTTTTTCCTAGTTCACCTTAATCCTGCAAGTATGCAGGTCAATAGGTGGCTACGACTCCAGTCCCCCTGTTCTGAGTCAGGATCCCAGAGAAGGTCCATGCCAGGGACTGCTTGTCTACCTGAATGGAATTTATCCTTATCCTCTGGCGTCATTTGGTCACGTACTTGACTAAGGTACCAGGTGTCCCCAGACTCTTGAGCCACTGCTGGAGCAGCTTCTCTCTCATTGCTGGTTAGGGTCTGACTAAGCACTAACATGATATCTTTCCAATCTAATTCAAAGGACTGACCCAGGCCCTGCAGAACATCTATGTACTTGTCCAGGTCTTCTGAAAATTTTCCTAAGTCTGCCTTGATTTGCTTAAAGTCAGAAAGTGAAAAGTGGGTATGTACTTTGGTGGGGCCAAATTCTCCTCCTACTGCCTGTAGGCAGCAGAGCTGGGGCATCCTAGTAGCCTGAGGTGTGTTGGCCACTTTGGCCTTCCCTGACTCCTCTTGGGTTATAGGAGCTGAGGAGACCTGGTCATTATCGGTGGAGGGAGGAGCCACAGGGAGTCCTAAATATGGGGGTAGTCCTGAGAGGGGCCAGTAAGGTATAGGTTTCAGGCCTTACATAGCTGAGGATTATCTCTCAAAGAAAAGAAAACTTGCATATATGGGACCTCAATCCATTTACCTTCCCTCTTACAGAACAGGTCTAATTGTAGAGGGTGTTATAATTTATACTTCCCTTAGGGGCCAGGTTTCTCCAATCAGCAGAGGGTATCGTGGGTACATTGTTTGGCAAAGAAAAATGAGCTGCTGCTTCTTCAAAGATCATGGGTCAAATTGGTCCCAGTTATCCAGGATACACTTTAAGGGTGATTTTGCCTGGAAAGAGTAGCACCCATCTGAAATTGAACACAGGGATGACTGCATTCCCCGTTATTCCTTGCAACTGCTAGCCCTCGGGCATCCCCCAGTTATAGCACCTTGTAGTTTCCTTGCACCCTAGATGTGTGATCATCTTCTGGGCCCTCCCATGTTCCAGGTTTAGTCATGCTTACCAACATCATGGGAACATGCTCACTGTCTGAATGTCCTTATGGCTACCTTAAAGACATGGGGACTGCCAGGTTTAGTGGCCCTGTACCAGAGCATCCTTGAGGAACTAGGCCAGTGAGGCTTGGGCGATGGGTTCCAATATTCTCTAGCAAGAGTTCAATTAACATAGGCCTGACCATAAAACTGCCCCAGGAGAATAAACTTCTTGAGATGGGCCTCTAAGCACAACAATCTTAAAAAAGGTAATGGCTGCCTGCATGGCTGAGGTGGGAACTATGCCCTCGGGACCCAGGCCTTCTCCCCTACCCTATTCTTCATTATAAGAATATGCCCTAGGATTGGGGGCCTGTAATTAACTATTTGAGCCTTGGACCCTTTCTGACTATGGTATTCTAGATGGAGAAGTCCTACCGTATGGAGAGCCAATCCTAGGCAACACAAATTGTACATCATTGGATTCTGGCATCACTCAGTTGGACTGGAAATTGTGAGTGACAAGAAACACAATGTCTTATAGCCTCCAGTACCCACTGAAAGACTCTGGCTCTGTTAGGACATAACCTAGCACTGCTGACTAAGGGAACTGGCTCTGTGTATTGTAGGAGGCCCTCATGTGTAGGAAATATCTTAGAGGAAAGAGCTGGGAAGAAGTTTGCCTTACAGAAATCTGGACCCAGGAGGTTGGGGCCTGAAAGGCTGGGTGTGGCTCGCATAGGTGGCTTTTTCTTTGGAGGTTTAAGTGGGGACCCAACCTCAACTGGACTGAACTGGGAGTTCAAGACCTTTCTCTTTCCTCTGGCAGGCCCTTGGCTTAGCCCAGAGAAAGAAAGAACAGCAAGAAAGGGAAGCTGGTTCAGAGAAAGCCTGACATCTGTGTCTTTAGATCATGCTTTTGAAAGGCTGGGCATGGCTTGCATAGGCAACTGCAGCTTCAGCAGCCGGGGCCCAGCTGCTGCCTCTGCATGTGGCCTCATGCAGGCCTCATGGTTTGGTGCTCTCCACAGGCGGTGCCCACCCTGCCTTACCTCCACCACTGTGCCCAGTCTTTACCTCCTTAACAAATTTAAAAGAAATGAAAGGACAGATTAGCTGGCAAAAGGGGTCCGATACCACTCACTGCTCTGAAGTCCAATGTTCTCCTGGCTGGCTCGCCAAAAAGATGTAACGGGGCAGGGTGGGGGGTGTGTGGGGGTGTCCCAAAGATGCTCTCAATTCCCGGATCCAAGGTTCTTGGCCACTCTTACCCCAAAGAATGGGGAAAGGGGCCCCAGAGGTGTGGTGAGTTTGCTGTTCGAATAAATATTATGGACCCAAAGAGTTTTGCAGAGAGCAATTTATTAGAAAGAGAGAGAGAGAAAGAGAGATGGCTCCAATGCTGCCATGGGAGGGGATCCAGAGAAGGGTTCTATATAGAGAGGGAGTAGCAGAATTTTAACCCTTGAGTTTTTCCCTCCCATTCATGTTCTCGTCCAATGAGAGGAGTTCTTTCAAACTTTCCCTAGAGTGATTGATCTTTGACTCTGATACCACGTTGCCTGCTTGGTCCACAACACAGCCCTCTCCTCCCAGAAGTTTCCACGGGCTTTTTGGACAAAGAAGCCCATCTTGATTTTTCTACCTAGCCCATGCATGAGAAACCTAGTCAAAGAACTTTACATTTGAAACCCCTTTGGTCCCCAGATGGAGAGGGTGGAAGTGGGAAACTCCTGCCTTTGAAACCATGCCCCTCTTGGACCCAGGAAGATAAGTTTTTCTTTAACACAGTCCCTCAAAACCATATCAGCCTAGAAAGCTGATATAATTTTAGATTGCTGTAGTATAAATTAGAATGCATATCTATAGCCAAGAATATTTTTTTCCATCTGCCTTTTGTTCTTTGTGTATACTCCAGAGTTACTCTCAGGATGAACATTTACAAACTGACTTTTCTGGGAGAAGAAGGAGGAGCAAAGAGAGGCAGCTATTGAAGCCATATGGTATTCATACATAACTGATATGCTAGTTCTTTGGCTCCCTTTCAGCATTTTTGATGTATTGTTATATGTAAAGCTCTCTGCCAGCAGAGTGCAAAAGAGAAAAAGGACCGCCCCATCATCCTTGCCCTATGTCCTCAATGCATGCATTCAGGGAATAGTTCATATAACAGTAATAATTACAGCAGAGTAATAAGTGCTCTGATAAAAATGGCAAAGGGAAGGCTGAGACTTGAGGAGTGCTAACATTCACCAGGGCAAGCTCAAAGCATGAAAATTTAGTTCTAGTTTTGAAAGTTCCAGTTTTGTAGAAGTTTGCCAGGTGGAAGTACTGAGAAAAAGCACTCCACGCCAAGACAGAAGTTTGTGTGAAGGTACGCTAGAGAGACGGAACATGACAACTGCAAATCATGGCAAGATGTCCTCCTGTGTCCCATCTTTTACTGGCTATGGGACCTTAGCAAAGTGTTGACTTCTGAGCTATAGTTTCCTCACATGTCAAATGGGATTCTTCTTATTATTTTACATTATTAGATAGAGATTTAATCTTCAAGCCTGTCGTATAATAATATTTAGCTCACAACATAGTTGGAAGACATAGTTGTATATAAAACACTAACTTACCTGGTGCAATCAAATTTGTGCCTTCCATCCCCTCCTTCTCTTGTTTAGAGACAGCTGAACACTACTCTAAATCTAGATGGGATTTAAGCCTTTCATGCATAGTACTAAAGCAGGCCAAGAAATGTTTTAACTGTTCTTGTTTAGAATGAAATATGAGATTCTATGCTTCTGCCACCATTACCCTTCTTTCTAACCACTATCAGCTTTCCTTCTACTAAGGCTGTGTTGTTAGCTTATGTTTTGGGACCAGGCTCTGTGAAAGGAGTTCCTCCCTCTTTAAGTTGTTCTCTTGCTAGAGAAGTCCAGATTCTTACATTTACATGATAAGATCTGTGGCCGTTTTTAGCCATGCTTCCTGCTCCAGTCATTGCTTCAGTCTGAGCTATTGAACTGAGTCTTAGAAAACATTTTGGTTTGGAGGGTATAGTAAAACCTGATTCATTATTTGGGGCATCAAAATGCAAACTGAACATTTTGGAAGGAATTTGTTATAGAATTTAGTACTTTTGTGATTTTCCTTTAATATTATTAGCTTTTAAAATCCTTTTATATTACGAAGAACTTGCCTTGAAATTATAATTTGATCATGCATGAGTTTTTTCCTATTGCAAAGATTGTGCCAATTTGCTGAACAACTGAATACTTTTTAAGCCATTTTCCCTACATGGATTTCAAAGAAAAGACCTTACGCAGTGTTTTTGCAATGCTGTCAGCATGTGGAAAAATTCTACATTCCACGTAGGCAGTAGTAGAGAGTAAGAGAATTGAGTTACTTTAGGTTTTGGTCATTTGAGGTTAGGGTGCCAGTCTAGGCCTGTTTGCTATGGAAGGCGCAGATCAGGTCAGGAATTGGTTCTTCCTAGACCATGAAAACCGATCCTGAGTAAGAGCTTTTTGTGAGAAAATTTTTCTTTTCGTCATTAATTCATTCAGTATATTTTTCTTCAATTTATTAATTAATTTGAATATTTCATTAACTGTGTTATATATGAGGTTGGGGATACTGAGATAGATTCAAGTTGCGTAGACTCTGATGTGAATAAGAATGACTTTCGAGAGCTAGTTTAAATTTAAACCCTTAAAAGCTCTGATTCATTTCATCCAGTGTGGGGTCTAGGAATCTGCATTTTAATAAGCCTCACAGGTGATTCTGATGCTGCTGGGAGCTTTCTTCTTTTTTTAACCAATTTTTTTTTCAGCATCAGTGTACACATTCACATAGACTTTTTGGAGAACAGTGTAATCTGTCTGTCTAGGGCTTATCATATCTGGTCAAATATCTAGAAAAATCTAAACTCTAGTTCACTTGCTTTTAAGCAAGTAGCTTACCTTTATGTTGCTTTATTAATTTATAAAATAGGGACTTGAACCAGATTTCTGTAAATTTCCATGCTATTCCTTACATTGATGCTTTTTTTGTTTTAGACAGAAATCCAGTAAAAGGTATGTTTTGAGCACTCACAAATTGAAGTCATTCTTTGAAGAAATGCACTGTCGAGTGATACCTACCCAGAGTCCTGTGAAATCCTTGTTCTCCTTGGGGTATCAGTACCGCTACTTTCTTTGTTACCACTTTCTTATGTTAAGAGGAATAATGAACCAAACTTGAAGTCTTTAGTTTGGGCATTAAATGTTTCCATTACTTGAAAAAAAAAGGAATAATGAATAGACGACTTCAGCATGGGGAAGTGAGAAGGTGTGGTTGACAGACACTACCTTTTTTATTAGAGACTGGGCAGCGCCCCCCACTTTTTTAGACTGTATATGTAAATTACCAGCTGAATATTTCAGTGATTGGACTTCCTCAGAGAAACTCTCCTTGATCTCCTAAGGGCAGCCTTTGCTGCACTCTCTACCTACTTTGTGGGAACCAGCCCTGTCCCTTCTCTCTCTGTGGTGATGGAGGCCCCATGGTCTGTCAGAATCATAGGATAGGAAGTGGGGCCTTCATCTCAGCCTCAAGAGGAAACCAGAGTCAAGAACACAGTAGGTGCTTCAGAAATGTTTGTTAAATGACTTAACTGCCAGTGTTGAAACAAAAGTGCTTTATTTTCTGTAATGCATTGCATAGTTTTCTCCTCTTTCTTAAATGTGCAAAACCCTGTGCTGATTCTATATGCCTGCTTTTGAGAATCTATATGCCTGTTTTTGAGAAATACAAGGCATTCAGGTATAATTATTATTTATAAACTGAAAATAAAAGAATTTGTAATAACATCATCAATTTTTAGTTAAAGGAAATAATGAATGTGATGCTGATGGCCCGTTATGCCACATAGGCACACAGATAATTATTTCTCCCCTTCCTGAGTAAGTGGGATGTAAGCATTTAAAGCATCTTCTTTATATGAATTTTGATTTCCTACTCAACAAAAAATATAAACAGTAAGGACTTTATTTTTTTTTCCAGTGAGATCACAGAGATAAACCAAGTTAAAGCAACTCTCTTGAATAGCTAATAGCTGTTGCCTGGGGAAGGAGAAAATTATTTTCTGCCTTCCATGTTGATGTATATAGAACATGTGTTCTGAGTAGCTGCTATTTTCACTGCCTCTTTTTCCAGTTGAGGTGCAACATAAACTATTTTAATTAATATTGTGTCACCAAAAGGGAATGAAATAGCCAATTGAATTCTGCCAAGATAGAGTCTTTTGATGAAAACATATCTTTATTGATTGTGGATGAAGAAAATCATTCTTAAAATGAAATCCAGAGAAAAATCATATCCCTCAGAGAAAATTTCTGAGTGGCAGGCTGAGATTAACATCATAAAATTGAATTTGTGCTGCAAGCCTTTGATGTAATCAGCAGCTGGGAGATGGTGTTGCCCTTGCTGTGCTCTCTCTGATTGTGGTGAATTATTGTATGGAATGAAATAAGTGTTTCTTGTGTCCCTCCTCCAAGAAATACAAACAAAGTATTACCAGGTAGTTTCTTGCTAGTTAAAATGGGTTGGATCGATTCCAGGCCTCTCAGGCTCTTATACACCCATGAACTGTAGGTGTTGGATATTTATTTATGCCCTAGGGACAGAATTTCTTGATATCACTGGACAGTGACTTCTTTGGTCAGTAGAAATCAAGCAGAGCAGAGAGAAGAGGGATCCTCTTTGCCAGTGATTTTTTTTTTTTCTTAGAATAAGCAGAGGCCACAATGTTTTATAAAGTGCCATAGTGCCTTATATTGCCTGGTTTTTGTTGGCCTGTAGGTTCAGGCAAGCCCTTTCCTGTCTCCCTCTGCTAACTTTTATGTCATAAACTGCACTGAAATCATCCCAATGTGGAAATCTCACACTGTGTATTATGAGTCTTTTTCCTTGATACTAGTGTTACAATGAGCTTTTTAGTGTTTTTATTTTGAGCCCGGATGCTTTGAAAACACTCTGGCCCATGCATATACTTCCATATATGTAATGAATAGGTTTTATAGATTAAGTAGAGATAGTGTGCTTGTAGAATTACTCTTACACTAAAGAGTGATTTGGATCTAAGTTGTGTTTGTTTTCTCTTGTTTCTTTTTTTTAAAGAAATAGGTGGACTGGTTTGTCTGTATGGAACTGTAAACAGATAATGATGTCATCATTATGAACTCTCACTTTCAAGCTTATAAGAAGTGGGTTGGGCTTTGAGGTCATACAGATCTAGGGATGTAATCCTAGCCAGGGGATTTAGATTTACTGAGCCTTCTTTTCCTAATAACAGTAATGGTAGGTGTGTAAATTACTTGAAAAAATGCGTGGGAAAGCCACCAGCACAAGGTCAACAACACAGTTGTCATTCAGGAAACACTTGTTGAATTGAATATATAACACTATGCCTTAACACAGGGAAAAAGAGGCAAGGACAGTGAAGGCAGGAGGTGGGATGTGTTTAGGAATAAGGGAAAGCAGGAGGAGCTGAGACTAGGGAAACTTCTGAGTAATAAAGTGGTGAGATAGGGACTATGAAACAGAGGTGGGGGTTGTCTTGGCTCATGACAGAAAATCCACAGAGATCTTCAGTAAGGCTACAGTTCCTTCAGATTATGAGCTGCAAATTTTGTAGTTCCTCTACCTCTTTCTCCAAACCACCATGGGATTCTGTATTCATACTCTTGCTGATGAAAGTCTGTTTTGGCCTAGCTTCTGCTAGAATCCTTTAGTGCAAAAGATGAGTTTAAAGTATTCCCTGGCAGGCATTCCTGGTTGGTAGGGCAGAGTCAGAAAACATTAGAATTGTGAGCATTAGGGAGGCTTCTCCAAATAAGCCTTGTCCATAAAGGCCTATATTCTGGCCTATGGGAGTGCCTGCCATTTGCTTATTCTGGGAGGAAAAAAGGATTGTTATAATTGCAAAGGACTGTACTGAAGTTGAAAGAAGGGAAGTAGGTGTCAGGGTCAAGGAAGAAGATAACTAGTCCTTGGAAGAACACAGGATTTTTCCATGAGAAGCCAAAGTGTAAGGGATGAACCGTTGACAACCATGGGAATGAAAGTTGCTTTGATGTTGTGCCTCAGGAATGCCTATGCCAACCTACTTTACGTTGGTTCTTTATATACTTAGGATTTGACTTGCAGGTTGTGAATTCCTAGAAGGCAGGAACATGTGTTTTTTCATCTTTCATTTAGTAGAGCTTTACTAGATACTAATTATTAAATTAATAAATGAATATATTGTTTTATCAAGGAGCCTATAATGTAGATCGAAAGGAGATTTATTACACAAAGAGGCAGAGAATAGATTTTGTTATATGACCAATTGTGTGATTCAGACTAAAATTTAAATATATGTTTCAGGAACTGATATGTGTGTTACTGAGATCTACATTCTGACTAGAAGGAAACAGATTCTGTCAAATGGTGTATTACTTTTGTAGGAATGTATAACGAAGTGCCACAAACTGGGTGACTTATACAACAGAAATGTATTGTCTCACAGTTCTGGAAGCTGGAGGTCTGAAACCACAGCGTCAGCTGGTTGGTTCCTCCTGAGGCTGAGACAAAGGTTCTGTTCCATGTCTTATACTTAGCTTCTGGTGGTTTGCTGTCAATCTTTGGTGTTCCTTGGGCTGGAGAAGTCACCCCAACCCCTGCCTTCACCTTTATCTGACTTTTTCTCTGTGTGTATCTGTCTGCAAATTTCCTTGTTTTATATGACCACCAGTCAGATTGCATTAGGAGCTCACCCTAATCCAGTATTACCTCATCCTCACTTAATTATATCCACAGTGAGCCTATGTCCAAATGAGGTCATACTCAGAGATACTCCCAGTTAGGACTTCAACATATAAATTTTAGATAGGCTCAATTCAACTCATATTAGATGAGAATGTGATAGAATTTTGAAAAACTCAAATTGTTTTTTAAATTTAAATTATTTTACTTTGCCAATTTGATACTTTTGAAGTTTTACCTTTGTCTCTCCTACTTAATTCGTTTAATAGATGGATCTACTCTAAGTTATGAATGATGAAATGAAGAATTATAAAGGACAAGAATTCCATTTATCCTAATATTGTTTACTTAGCAGGATTTACCTACAGATTTTAAGAGTTAAAAACCTTCTGAAAATAGAGTCTAATATTTATTGAATGCTTACTAATTAATGATTTCCAAGTATTATTTACTCACATCAACCCCAGTAGATTGATATTATTATTTATTCTCATTTTATGGATAAAAATCCAACACCAAGTTGTAAAGTAACCTTCTCAAGGTTACTTTAGGTAAAGTTGGCATTTGAATCCAGGTTCACTGACTGGAGGCCTGACTCACTGCTGCATGCTGTCTCCTTACTTATTATAGCCAGGTGCAGTAGGTAATTAATCCCCTTTCATGGGTGACAAAATAAGCTTGCTTGGTCACAAAACCAGGAAATGTATAAGATTTGTGATTTAAACTTAGGGATTACAGGCATATGTCAGAGATATTGTGGGTTCTGTTGTGGGTTTGATTCCAAACATCTCTAATAAAGTGAATATTGCAATAAAGCAGGTCACGCAATTTATTCTAGATTCCCAGTGCATATAAAAGCTTATTAAGTATACAATAATATAATATCTAAAATAACAATGTGCATACTGTGATTAAAATTACTGTATTGCTAAAAAAATGCAAATAATCATCTAAGCCTTCTGCAAGGTGTACATTTTGCTGGAGGAGGGTCTTGCCTCCCTGTTCATGGCTGCTGACTGATTAGGGTGGTGGTTTGCTAGAGTTTGGGGTGGATTGCAATTTCTTAAAATATGTCAATAATGAAGTTTGCTGCATTGATTGACTGTTCCTTTCATTAAAGCTTTTTTTTTACGGGGTCTCACTATGTTGCCCAGCCTGGTCTCAAACCCCTAGCCTCAGGTGATCTTCACACCTCAACCTCTTAAGTAGCTGGAATTACAGGCATGTGTCACTGTGCTCAGGCCTTTTTTGAAAGATTACTCTGTAGTGATGCTATCTGATACCATTTTACCCACAGTAGAACATTTTACAAAATTGGAGTCAATCTTTTCAAACCCTGCCACTTTATGTATTATTCTGAATGTTTTGTTTTCATTTCAACTCTGTTCATAGCATCTTCACCGGGAGTAGATTCCATTTCAAGAAACCACTTTCTTTGCTCATTCCTAAGAAGCAGCTTCTCATCCATTTAAATTTTATCATGAGCTTGTAGCAATTCAGTCCCATCTTTAGACTCTACTTTTAATTCTAGTTCTCTTGCCATTCCACCACATCTGCAATTATTTCTTCCATTGGAATTTTGAATCTCTCCAAGTCACCTGTGAGAGTTGGAATCAGCTTCTCCCCAGCTCCTGTTAATGTTGATATTTTGGTTTCCTGCTATGAATCACATATGTTCTACAGGCACATTTGTGGTGAATCCTTTACAGAAAGTGGTGAATCCTTTACAGAAGGTTTTCAATTGACTTTGTCCGGATATATCAGAGGAATATCTACCTATGGCAGCTATAGTCTCACAAAATGTATAGCTTTAGTCTCACAAAATGTATAGCTTCAATAATGAGTTGAAAGTCAAAATTACTCTTTGATTCATGGGCTGTAGAATTGATATTATGTTAGGAAGCATGAAAACAGTATTAATCTCTTGTGCATCTCACAGCTCTCAGTTGACTGGGTGCATTGTCAATGAACAGTAGTATTTTGAAATGATTTTTTTTTTCTTTTCTGAGCAGTAGGTCTCAACAGTGAGCATAAAATACTCAGTAAACTATTCTGTAAATAGATTTTTGTCATCCAGGCTTTCTGCTTCCATATATAGAGAACAGGCATTATTCTTAAGGGCACTAGAATTTTTAGAATGATAAATGAGCATTGGCCTCAACTTAAAGTCACCAGCTGCATTAGCCCCTAGCAAGAGAATCAGCTTGTGCTTTGAAGTTTTGAAGCCAGCATTGACTTCTCCATTCTAGCTATCACAGTCCTAGATGACATCTTCTTCCATAAAAGGGTGTTTCATCTAGATTGAAAATCTGTTGTTTAATGTAGCCACCTTCATTAATTATCTAAGCTTAGATCTTTTAGATAACTTGCTGCAGCTTCTCCATCAGCACTTGCTGCTTCGTCTTGCACTTTTATGTTATAGAGAAGGCTTCTTTCCTTCAATCTTGTGAACTTGACTTCTGCTAGATTCCAGCTTTTCTACTGCAGCTTCCTCACTTCTTTTAATCTTCATAAAACTGAAGAGAGTTAGAGTGTTAGTCTGGATTAGTCTTTGACTTAAGGGAATGTTGTGGCTGGTTTGATCATTTTTCCTGATCATTAAAACTTACTCCTTATCAGCAACTGTTTTGCTCTCTGATCATTCATGTATTCACGGTAGTAGCACTTTTAATTTCTGTTAAGAACTTTTACTTTGCATTCATAATTTAGCTAACTGTTTGGTGCAAAGGGCCTAGGTTTAGACCGGTCTTGGATTGTCTTGGCTTTCAACATGTCTTCCTCACCAAGCTTAATTATTTCTGCCTTTGATTTAAAGTGAGATAAGTGCAAGTCTTCCTTTCACTTGATCTCTTAGAGGCCATTATAGGATTATTAATTGACCTAATTTTAATAGTGTTTTGTTTCAGAGAACAGAGGGGACTGAGGAGCAGGAGAGAGACAGGAGAATGGCCAGTTGGTGGAACAGTCAGAATAGAAATTTAATTTACCAATTAAGTTTGTCATCTTATATGGGCATAATTTGTGGCACCCCAAAACAATTACAGCAGTAACATTTAAGGTCACAGACCACCATAACAGATATAATAATAATGACAAAGTTTGAAATATTGTGAGAATTACCAAAATGTGACACAGAGACACTAAGTGAGCACATACTGCTGGAAAAAATGGCGCGTATACATTTGCTAGAGGTAGGGTGGCCACAAACCTTGCATTTATAAAAAAAAAAACACAACTATCTTTCTCAGATAATTTCCTTGAGCTCCTTGTTCCTTTATAAAGCTCAACGTTGCCCTTTCCCAAACTATTTCCAGTTAGCTGTGTGACAGTGGCCAAGCCACCTTACTCTGCTCTCCAATCTATCCATTTGTTTTTTTCAAGTTTATTAAGGTAAATTTATAATACATTTAATAAACTGCACACTTTTAAAGTATACAATTTCAAATTGAGTGTACAATTTTCACATCAGACCTCTTCTATCTCTAAGTTCAACTTCCTTTTATTGTAAAATAAAAAAAGAAAACAATTATCTGAGAAAGATAATAACAATAAAATGAAATTTTATTCCCTCCCCTGGAGGAAATCCTTCCCAATTTTGGCTTCAAGCTCTAACTGTGGTTCCTCCCTGGCCACTCTTGTGTTCCCATTAACATAACACCTATCACACTATGGGTTGATTCAGGGCAGGCCTGCCTGCCTCCTTAGACACCAGTAAGCTCCTTGAGGTTTGTGACTTCCTTCGTCTTTCTTATCTACATCCCTAGAATCCCTGACACATAGCAGTTAATAAATATTTTTAAACTAAATATATGTAAACAAAGGCAAAGGGACCAAAGAAGAGAGATCAGTTGAAGACAAAATAAATATTATTAAAGGAAGTAATTGAGTTGACAGAAGATGAAATCTGGAATAAAGGTAAAATTATTATCCAAGGAGACTGATATGGATATCTCAGAAGAAAATAACCTTAAAAAGAAGAAGAAAAAGTGATGGGATGTTGAAGTAATGAGGAAGCTCATGTCTGAGTGACTTAATTTTCTTGATTAATTGAAAGAAAGGATCATCAACTAAGAGGGCTGGGATATGAGGAACTACCTCAGTTGGGGTGGGGTTTTGAAAGGTAGAGGGAAAGGATTTGACTATGATAGTGGATTAAAGCCATGCTTCCCAGTGTGATTTAGGTAGTACACACCAAGTATTTATGTTAATAGACAAGTATTTCTTTCAATGTGTATTTTGAAAAATATTACATGTACATTAAACCCACAATTTTATGGACACTTATGATTAAGGTGATTCCAAAAAAAAGATACTTAGGTAACTTAATTTCTGCTTACCTAAGTTTAATTAATACTTAAGGTGAGTTAATTTGAAGAGAGATATTAGGCAAATAGTTTTCCAGATTATTTTTGGAGATGAGACAGTTTTCCAGATTGTTTTTGGATATGGGAAAGAAAAACATGACTCAAGACCAGAAATAGGTTTGCAGAATTTATATGTACACAAAACAATTGTTTTGTTTAGTAGCATGAATACTTGGTTAAAATTAATCAAAAGATGACTCCATGGTAAACACTTTGAGGGCGGGGATGATGTTTTTCTGTTTTATTGTGTTCTCTGCAGCCCGACTCACCACCTGCTATATTTAGTTCTCAATGCATATTTGTTGAATTTAATTAAGAATGGTCTAGGACAATGGTATTTTTTGTTCATGTTAGCCATATTTAAGTAAAAATAAAAAATGACTTTCACTGTAAATAGAGGGTTAAATATAGCATAAAGTAAATACATAATCCACTTCTTAAGGCCTGAACTTTGAGTTTTAGACAGGGAGATTGTCGTTTCTTGGGTTTGTTTGTTTACTAACTGAATATAAATAAAAGTGAAGTTACCACCCAGAAAGAATTGAGTTGTTCTCTTATATTTCTCTTACGACATCTACTGCTTATCTCCTTGACAGTGGCTATAAGTGGGCACACTTGGCCTTTCTTTGAATGTGTCAGCCCTCTTGTGCTACAGCTTATTGAGCGAGGAGGTGAAGTTTGAAGGCGATACTTTGTGAAAATCTTTGACTCACAAGGCTGGAAGAGCTTTGAGCTGTGATAGAAACCTCATCCAGGTAGTGAAAGAGATGTGATTTCTTGGCTCTTTTGCTTTATACATGCTCCAGGTCATGAGTGTTTGGAGTTCAGAGATTGATTTGCACATCTGTTTAATTCCTCCTTTGACCTCTGGGCTGTTTTGGCTTTGACTTTACCTGCTAAGATATTCTCTATCTAAAACAGATTATTTTCGAGAGTTTACTAAGTAGCAGTTAATTACTGAGTAACAAGATTTTTGGAGGAGCTTAGTGCTGATGTTGGTTAGGGGTTAATTCTGAAACAGTCATGCTCCAGTGGGTTGACCAGACAGAATGTTGTTATTTAAATATCCCTTGGGTACCCTTTGACCTCGTAGATTTTTTTTTTTTTACCTTTTCTAAAGAGTTATCTAATTACAATCTGTTGATAAAAGAATACCTTTGGCTTCAGGAGCATTTTCAAATAGATTTTGGGTGGACCGGGCTTCTGCTGAGACCCATGCCAGCTTAGACTGGCACGTTTCCATGGACTGAAAGTCAGCGTCCATGGACTGCAGAGGCTGCTTGCTTCATAGTCTGCTGTGGTTAAAGTAAATCTCATGCTGGTCTACCTGAACACCCATTACTTTCTCTAGCTTTCTTCAGTTTTCTTGAGCTTCTTGCTCTTTCACAAAGTTCAACTTTGCCCTTTCCCAAACTATTTCCAGTTACTAGCTAGCTGTGTGACACTAGCCAAGCCACCTTACTCTGCTCTCCAATCTATCCATTTGTTTCTTAAGTTTATTAAGATAAATTCATAGTGCATTTAATAAACTGCAGACTTTTAAAGTGCACAATTCCAAATTGAGTGTACAATTTTCACACCAAAGCTCTTTTTGTCTCCACCTGAACTAAAAATTTAAAAGCAAAACTCCCTCCTGGGGTAAAGATGACCAAGGTATGTTTTTTGGGAAAAAAAAAATCCTTAAATAACTCGTTTTTGCCCCTCACAGTGCCTATGAATTTTGAAGAAAGTAGGTGGGATTTTTCTCCACTTAAGAGGTGGAATTCACAGAGGTCACATAACTATAAGTGACAGATCTGAGATTCAAACCAAGGCCTATTTTATGTCAAAGCTCATATTATTCATTGCTCTACTCTATTTACTTTCAGTGTTTATTCAGGTCAGGATGTTATTGTTAAAATTCCGTGCAACAGTAACTAGGGACTTAATCCTTTCTGTTTCTAGTGGGCTATCCTCAGTCAAGGGGTGTGAGATTTGTCTATGTTTGTGAGGTTAGTAAAGCAGACTCAGTGTCTAGGTGTGTCCCTCAAGACAGCTATTTATCACAAGGTAAACAATTCCAGTGCCCAGTAGACACCACCCACAAAACCACATTTACATCATACTCATTATTCTGCTGCCCTCAGACAAGTCAAAAAGATGAAAACAAATTGTTACAGGGAAGAAGATGAAGGTGGACTGGAGGATGGGAGCTGTAATGGTGTGTTGTCCTTCCTTGTTCTTGCCAGGTATTGTATTTATGGAGAAAGAATCAGGAAGCGTCAATCCAGCTTTTAAAGGCAGTGAAGGCCATATTGGAGCCTGGATGAATAAGAGGTTTCCTGTTCTTGTTTGGTTGACGGTTTTTTTTTTTTTTTTTTTTTTTTAGAACAACCAAAATAACAAAGGAATTTCACATTGCAAATCCCTAAGAATTTCTGAATGGGCAAGTGAGGGACATCTTTGCAATGCTGTGCAGGGAGAAAGTTCTGGATGGGCTGTGAGGAGACCTGGTTCAGCTTCTGTCTCAGCCACTCATTTCTTTGATTTCTTTGGCCAAGTAACCAACTTCCCTGGGCCTTCACTTACTCAACTATAGAAGGAAGAAGTGCTAACTGTGACCTGTAAGGCTCCCCTTTATCTTCAGCTTAGGGATACCAGAGACCCTACTATGCCTACAGGTCCCATTATATTTGAATTTCATATGACTAATAAATATTTTCTTTAAGCATGCCTCATACAATCAACAATAATTTTTAGTGTAACCATGTCCCAAATTTACATAGTACATACTGTACAAAAATTTTTTGTTCATGTGAAATTCAGATTTTACTAGACATCTTGTATCTTTATTTGCTAAATCTTGCAACTCTAATTTGACTTGGAGTCATTGATTTAAAGATCATCATAGAGTTTAGAAGCAATAATAAATTGTATATTTTTATGGCCAAATATTCCAGCATGTTGCCACAGTATTTCCAAGAAAAGAAATTGTAGTGACAATATTATAAAAGTAAAAGGAGGAAATCTCATACCCTCAAAGGGATTGCTAGAAAGTGACAGTCACAATCTCTATTCAGAATACAAAATTATAGTAATTCGTTACCTCATCCAGTCAATCCATTCCATATGTTGAGTACCAATTATGAACAAGGAATAATGATAAAAGCTATCTATACCTATTCTCCCATCAGTTCTCCAAGGCAATTTTATTTTCCATTTTGTAGATGAGAAAACTGAGGCTCAAAGAATATTTGCAAGTTACTAAGGTGTGGGAAAAGAAGGCAAAAATTTATCTGACTCATTCTTTAATATTTTCTTGCCTCTCTTCTTTATAATAAAGTATATTTTGAATTAAAATAATACAAATACTGGTATGCTGGATACAACCTAATGATGATCCCAGAATCAGAAATTTTGTATTTCTTTGTATTTTGGTAGAACACAAAGAGAGGAACTGGGGTGGTAACATTCTTCAGAATATACTTCTCCCAGAGCAAGACTATGCTCTGGTCCTAGGAAGGTCACAACACCTTTCCTCCACTTCCTCATCACCAAAATAAGAGTTCCACTTTACATTCTTCATGTCTCTTCCAATTTCTACTAAACTCTTGCTTCAGTACCCAGGTCAAAGACATCATGTAAGAAATGTTTACTGAATGTCACCTATGTGGCAGGCAGTGTGCCAGGGATAGGGATCAAACAGTGAAAAGACATGCCTACCTTTTCCAGCTGTCATTTACAGTTTTGCAAAGTGTCTCCACAACAGTGATTTGAGAGGCCCTATAGTTTAGGAGGTGATTGGGAAGTTAATGTTGTTAGAGTAGGTAGCCTATTGCTATTTCTATTTATTATTTAAACACATTTTCACTTTAAAACAGAACAGTTTGGGAGCTTGCAGGTCATCGTGTGGGTCTGTGCAACAGTCAGTGGCTATCAGCAGGACTGCTTCACCAAGAGGTTTATTTCTTAGATGTAGATAGTGTTTTATGAACTCCATAATAGTTTGAGCCCTCTACAGCTTTAAATTATTTATATTTCTAGACAAGTTTCACTTAATTCAGTGCTTCCCAACCTTCTGCACTTCAAAGCATAAACATAGAATATGATTATTTTTGTATACACTAGGTTGAAAGTTTCAGTTCCTCTTATCTTCATAGCTCATTATATGCCATGGCACGCCGCTGGGAGGCCCTGATTTAGTTAATTTCTGCCACAGTAGAATGTTAGTTATAGAAAGGAAGCACAGGGCACTCTGTTATTAAGATCCGGTGTCAATGAGAATAAAGAGAGAAACGTTACTGCAGATTCACTGCAAGAAGGTATTCCTTTGATCTGAAGAGAACGTTCATCTGATAAAGATTTTTATGTGGAATGTCAAGCTATAGCTAGTACTTTAAATATCAATATTAAAATAGGAAATCATGATTTGGAACATCGAATATGACTTTTTTAGAGAGTAAAAATATTCACAAACTTCCTGTATTTTGAATGGCGAAAAATCATTTGCAAGTAACAATTTGAAACATCTTTTGTTTAGAAACAAAATGTGGAAATTATAAAAATGAATGGTTTTACTTTATTAACTGTAAAAGGTAGGAAATCCCAAAATATGTCACAAATTCTGTTTGGTCTTATTTGATATATACTTAAATTTCAATATATATTTGATATGTACTACTAAAATAACATGTTTAAATTTAGTATTATGCTTTTATTTCATAGTTATATATAAATTGCATTGATCTTTATGTATAATTAAACTGTATAAATCAGCTTTATAAAATTTTAATAATTATCACACCTAAAATAAATTTTTTCTTGAAATTATTTTTTCCATTATGCCACCAAGAAATGACAAAATTATATACATACTTAATGTGAATATGGTGGGATATATATAAATGCAACTACATACTACCAAGTAATTCATTTACATTGTTTGTTTTACCTACTGGCTGTGAGCTTCCTGAAGGCCCATTCATCCATTCATCCTGAGAATCCAGCCTGGTATCTGAGTAGGCTGCATTCAAGAATTTGTGTAGGAATTATTTGAGAGTTACTAAAGAGAAGTTTTGTGTCTGTATGTTTGGTTGTTTGTCTAATTATTTTCATAGCTGTATTGATTATATGATAAAATATTGATTACATTGCTTACATGTTGCAAAATGCAATACCAAAATGTACTTAGTATTAAAATGTAGGCTCTGACTTTATCCCTATCTGTGGCTATGATGCTTATTTTTATTTTTTGTTAGCCAAAAGGCTGAGAAATTATGCTATATTTCTTCCCCAGTGTTCACTTATTTTCTCCAGTGTAAGTGTTTATTTTGAATTGCCTTTAAATAGACCAGATTTAAAAATTATCCTATAAAATCTTACCAGCTTGCTTTAGACGTCCAGAATATCATTCGGGCACTCAAATTTGGTATACAATAATTATAAATTGAGGGCTATGATAGAGGTTTGTAATCGCTTTCCAAAGACTTCTTTAAAACTTGTCTAGACACTTAATTATTTGAAACATAACAGGTTGTACCTCTGTCAGGAACATAACTTTCTGCTCCACACTGCAGAGATTCTAATGTAGAGAATTTTTAATAAAATGTTTTTTTCCCTTGAGGTTTGTTTTCACTTAGAGATTCCTAGGGAATTATTAAAGCTATCAGAAGATGTGGATTTACTTTCTATCCTATTAATAACAAGGCACTAAGTTTCTGCAGTTACATTTTAAATTGTGCTGCAAAAAATTAAAAAGCATCTGAAAACAGTGACTTCTGATGTACAACCTTTTAATCAGTTCTTTCTCCTCTCTGTACCATTCATTTGATCTTTCCCAGAATCTCAGAATTACAAGTGATCTTAAGAATTGTCTAGATCAGGCCAGGTGCTCTGGCTTACTCCTATAATACCAGCATTTTGGGAGGCCAAGGCTGGCAGATCACTTGAGGTCAGGAGTTTGAGATCAGCCTAGCCAACATAGTAAAACCCTATCTGTACTAAAAATACAAAAATTAGACAGGCTTGCTGGCAGGTGCCTGTAGTCTCAGCTACTCAGGAGGCTGAGCCAAGGGAATAGATTGAACCCGGGAGGCAGTTTGTAGTGAGCAGAGATCATGCCACTGAACTCCAGCCTGGGCAACAGAGCGATACTCCTTCTCAAAAAAAAAAAAAAAAAATCTAGATCACATTTCTCATCATCAGGTTTCTTATAAGTGAGGGGAGATGATTACATTAATGATCCAGGGCCACTTGCTCTAAATCCTATGGGAACTTATAAGTAATATATGCAAGGTAATATAATGATAGCATAATATTTATATTTATACCCATATGCTTTTATTTATATCATTGTATTTGTTCCTCATAAGAATAGTGAGATGTAGGCAGCTCAGGTGATAGTAACCTCATTTTACTAATTACTGTATTTACAATGTGGTAATAAAGTTTGTAAGTGGTAAAAGCAGCCCTGGACTCACCTCTCTGAATTTTAGGTATGTTGCACTACACATAGCAATCTGGATTGTTCAAGATCAATTCTAGTTGGGATCTGATTTCTTGTGGCTTTTGCCTTGGTCCATTTTGTTTTCTAATTTGGTTGTGTTAAGAATCCTGTGGCTATAAAGGTTTTTAACCTGCGAAATGCTTCGATTTACTTTTTTCTCCCTAAACTCCAAATTCCTTGTATTTTAACAGGTATGTAAACATTTGTAAATATTTGAATGGGTGGACATTTTATCACACATAAGTCTTTAGAACTATATTGTATATTTTCATTCATTCATTCATTCATTCATTCATCACATAGTTATTGAGTGTCTACTTTTGCTGAAACTGCTCTGGGCTCTGTGATTATAGCAATAAACAAATGAGACAGAAGTCTCTACTCAGAAAACTTACCATCTCCTGAAAGTGGAGTTGAAGGGAGTTTAACTTGAATAAGAATAAAGCAAAAGTGTCATGGTGAAAAAGTTTGACATATGGATAACCCTTTCTATTACCCAGAAGCATGGGAGCCAAAATAAAAATAATAGTAGTAAGTTATGAATATTACTCTCTGTTCCACATTGTGTGCACGATCTCATTCTCTCAACAACTCTGTAAGGTATCTATCATTATTATTCCCATATTATATATGAGGAAACTGAGGCTCAGAGGGATAAAATGGCTCAAATTTAAGTCTAGCCTGATTAAAGTTTACACTCTTAATCCACTCCCTCTCTTTTGGTATACAGAGCTTAAAAATGATGAAAAGGGGCATTTATTCAACCAATATTTATTTTGTCCCTATCTTCAAAGCACTGATCTTCAGGCATTGCAGGGAATTTATCAGAAAATCATTTATAAGAAATGATTCTCATATTTCAGAAGGAATGTAGAAGGAAGAAGTATCAAAATCAGTTGAATCGATTCTTTGCAGCAGAAAAGAACATTTCCTACTATGGGATAGGCAATTTGCTACATAAGGACTGATCTCTATCTTTGGGGGAAGAGTATCACTTCATTAAGGGAGACATCAATGCAGAGTGGGTAACTTTCAAACAAATTCAAAGCCAGAATACAGGTGGCCAGTTACTGGGTAGACAGTGTTGCAAAGATTCAAGAAAGAGAAGCTAATTTCCAGAGCAATAGGAATATGAATACTGCACCTTAAGGGTTGTTTATCCCTTAGTGTAATGTTAATCATTAAAAATATATTAATTCCCTGGCAAATGTTCCTTGGAATTTCTTTCTCCTACTGTTCTACTCAGCAGGCTAGATGAATTTCTTTGACTAGTTTCCTAGGTAAACTTTAAAACATAACACAAGTCCTTGGACAAGAGCCAAAGTGCACACTGTCCATAAAAACAAAAAATACCCAGTTTCCTTTGGAGCAGTGTGACCCAGGAGCTTTCCCTTGTTAATTCTTGGCTGAGCACACGTTAGCCAAGCCAAGAGTGAAGGTCAAACGATTTTTGTATGGGATTTTCATTGTCTTAGTACTAAAAGCTGTGGTGAAAAGAGCAATACAAAGTCAGAAGAAGTATTTCTTTTTTTTTAATTATACTTTAAGTTCTGGGGTACCTGTGCAGAATGTGCAGTTTTGTTACATAGGTATACACGTGCCGTGGTGGTTTGCTGCATCCATCAACCCGTCATCTACAATAGGTATTTCTCCTAATGCTGTCCCTCCTCTATCCCCCCACCCCCTGCTATCCCTCCCCTAGCCCCGCAATCCCCTACCCCCTGCTATCCCTCTCCTAGCCCCACAACCCTCAACAGGCCGCGGTGTGTGATGTTCCCCTCCCTGTGTCCACGTGTTCTCATTGTTCAACACCTACTTATGAGTGAGAACATGCGGTGAGGAGCAGTTTTTCTTAGGAGCAAAAAGTTAAAACATGCCCATGTGTGTCGTTCTCACTACCTGCTTTGCAATCTTCACTTGTACCACATTTATCTGGTATTTGTGAGAGTGAGCTTTTCCCCCAAAGTGAATTTTTCTCATCCATGAAACTTACTGTTTAACTCTTGTCTTAGAGATAGTTAAAACTAGTAGTTTCTACTTTGCCCCCTTCTTATAATGGAGTATATTGGACATCTCAGCATCTTTTATTCAGCCAGGCGGGTGCCATCAGAGGCGGTAATTGTTCGGGGCTGGAGGACTGCGGAGCTCTTAGGAGTGGTATTTAGGTAAATTTGCTCTTACGCTAAGGGTAAGGACTGCCAGACTGTGGTGCTTTAATGGCACGTTTTGTGCGGGTTTTGGTCTCCTTTCTCTTTGCAGATTCACTTATTTTTGTGCGTGCCTACTTCAGTTGAAAATCATTATGTTCCTACTTTCTTCATTTCATTCTCCTTCCCTGTCTCTTCTCTTGATTTTAATATAAGTGAGCTGTTAAATGAGCTATTATTTTACTTAGAATTTATGTAGGTTTATCCTATGTGCTTTCATATGTAAGAAGATATCTGCTAATTCCCCAAGATTACACCCAATATGAAGTTTTTGCTGAAATAAATGTGCGTGTGCATAATTTTACGTATTTTATTTCATTTTAATGGCTACAAGTGTTTGTGTATCTATTTCATGTTCATTCAGATTTAGTAATCTATGTTGTCTGGCTGGGTACGGTGGCTCATGCCTATAATCCCAGCACTTTAGGAGCCCGAGATGAGCAGATCACGTGAGGTTAGGAGTTCAAGACCAGCTTTGCCAACAAGGTGAAATGCTGTCACTAATAAAAATATAAAAATTAGCCGGGGGTGGGGAATGGTGGGTGCCTGTAATTCCAGCACTCGGGTGGCTGAGGCAGAGGCAGGAGAATCGCTTGAACCCAGGAGTGGAGGTTGCAGTGAGCCCAGACTGTGCCATTGCACTCCAGCCTGGGCGACAAGAGCAAGATTCTGTCTCAAAAAACAAAACATAACAAAAAAACCAAAAAGCCTTGTGATCTGTATTTTCTATAAAAATTATTTCACTTACCTTTCCAAATTTTAACATTAAGTTAATAATATTCTCATTTAAGATATTTGAGTTATACTCATTTTATCTGTACATTATTTTTGATGTTTTTAGTGCCTTACTAATCAAACTTGCCATAGATTTCCTTATGTTATTTATCTTTGCAAAAGACTGGGTTTGATTTGTAGATTATTTCTCCTTTGTTGTTCTTTTTATAATAATATGTAGTTTTGTCCATATTGTTTCCTTTTGCATTCCTTGTATTTACCCTGCTCTTCTTTTATATAAAGATTTAATTTGGGTGTTATTTACTCATTCATTTGCTGTATTTTTTCTTAGTATCATATATATATATATATATATATATATATATATATATATATATATATATATTTGAGGCTATAATTTCCTTTTAACATAAAACCTACATTTGGCAAGTTTTATTATACAAAATTTTTTTTCTTTTGGTTCTTAATTACGTCGAATTTATAGTATGTTTTCTTGGTAGAATATTTTCGAATTTTTTTTAGTTTCCAAACATTCAGACAGGAAATATTTCAAACTTTTGTGTTATGCATGTGTTGCAGGGGTGGGGAAGGAGACAATTTCAGATTTTTATTGACTGTGGTCAGATAATGTCTCCTAAATGGTATTAATCCTTTAAGATGTTTTGAGATCTGTTTTGTGGTCCAACAGGGTCACAGCTTTATAAATGTTATATGTATGCTTTCATTGAAATGTATTTTTATTTAATTTCTAGGTGCAGGAATCTATATATTTTCATGATATTACTAATACAAATTATGTGGTTCAAGTATTTAAAATCCTTAATTTTTTTGTCTGCTTGATCTTTTTATTACTGATTAAGTAAAATCTTCCTCTGTCATAGTTAATTCACCAACTTCTCTTAGAAATTATGCATTATTATGTTTTATGGATTTTGAGTCTCTGCTGTTGATTACCTAGAGACTATTATTGTTTTGGGGTAAATGACTTATTTAATCATTATATAGTGACCACCCCCTCAACAGTGGTTTTGCTTTAAAGCCCATTTTGTCCAATATTACATCAGTTTATTCTTCTTTTATTACTATTTGCCTGGTACGTTCTTATCCATCTCTTTATTTTAAACCTTTCTGAGTTAATACTTATGAATCTTTTGTAAATAAGATATAGTATGACATTCTAACTGAGAATCCTTGTCTTTTAACTAACTAGTAAGTTTAATCAATTTATTCATTCTGTTGGTAGCATTATTTATTTTGATGCTCAAATTGTTCATGGTTTGGTCAGTGGGAGCTCCTGCAAGCAGACTTCTCTGTCCCTCTGATATGTCCTCACTCTTTGAGCACTTCCTTGTTTTAACGCAATATGGTCCAGTATCATATTGTGTTTCCCTATTCCAGGCCTGGAGTCAACCAGTTTCCCAATAAAACTTGATTCCTCTAATTCAACTCCAGTACCACAGGGATCATTCAAGTTTTTTCCTTTCTGTATTTCTAACTCTTTTTTTCTACCAGTAAACAGTAAGAAATCTGGTTCCTGTTATAAATAAGCAGTATACTAATTATTTCATCAGTCTGTTATGTAACCAATTTCCTGTAAAGGTGCTGCCCTGTTCTCTGTATGGATGCCCTCCTGATCATTTTATGGCTTTGACACTCCTTGTGGACCTGCCCACTGCCTAATGTATGAATATGCTGCTTACCCCCGTATTCCTTTACTATGTCTGATTACACTTTCAGGCAGCAACCTTTCTCACCCTACCAGTGTTCTCAGGATGCTGAACATCCCCCAGTGTGCATGCCTTCCTATCCTCCTTTGGCTTCAACATTTTGTGCCAGACCATCCTTGTAAATAAGTGTATGTTTTCCTCACCCTGCCCAGGCTCTGGCTCCTCACAGCAGGGCCACTTCCTTCACTATCCTCACCCCTCTTAGGCTCCTGACACTCCTTGTTGAGGAACCTCATTGTTCGTGCTCCAGTACCCAGTGCCAGACAACCACGTATGCATTATTCCTCTTCACCCTGGTTGGGGGCTGCCGCCACGTTTGGACACTTTACTCACCCTCCCTAGGCTCTGACTCCACAGTCCTGTTATCCTGATGCCCTCCTCATACTATTTAAATTCCAGCACTCCATTCCTGCTCTGTTCTATTAATATTTGATGGCTTTAGGACCGAATTAGCAAAGAAGGGAAAGGGTTCTATCGTTTTTGGAGCTTATATTAGATACATATTGGGTCTTTCACTTAACATCTATATCTCTTAACATCTCTGATTAATCTTTATGTCTCTGAGTTCTTTTTACTCAACATTTTCAGTTTTTTAATGACTTCTTGCTGTATTTTGGGAAATTTCCTGAAAATTGTATTTAAGTTCATTATTCTCCCTTCACTTGGATCTATTCTGATTTGTCTTATTTAGATTTGTTTCGTTTTAATGATTATGTTTTATTTCTAGAAGTAATATTTGTTTCTTTTAAAAGTCTACCTTTTGTAGGTTTTTTGGTGGGTTTTTAACTTCATCTTTTGTCTATTTATTGATTTATAATAATTTATTATATTTGTTCTTTTGAAATACATTTTAGATTGTTCAGTTTTTATTAGTTCATGGGGTACTAATCTTTCTGTTTGCTCATGGTTTATTACATTCTTGGATGTTTTGCAGTTTTTTATTGTAAGCTTATTTGCTACTGGGGCTATTTGTTTTATGGAAATGCTGTTCACTCTTGATGGTGAGAGTGTCTTTCAGAATGCCTTAAGTAAAACATTAAACAACTTTATTGAAGTATAATTGACTCACACAATATTTGTGTGACATATGTATATGCTCATGAAACCATGACCATAATTAAAATAATGAACTGATCTACCACATTCAAAAGTTTTCTTACTCCCCATTGTAATCTCACTCTTCTTTGTTCTTCTTTCTGTCCCCGGGCAATCACTGACCTCTTTCTGTCAAACTGTTTTCCATTGTACATTCTTGCCATCAATGTATAAGTTCCAATTGCTGTACATTCTTCTTAACACTTGTCATGTTTTTTTTCTTTTTCTTTTTTTTTTTTTCCGTCTCGCTCTGTTGCCCAGGCTGGAATGGAATGCAGTGGCACAGTCTCAGCTAACTACAACCTCCGCCTCTTGGGTTCAAGTGATTTTCCCACCTCAGCCTCCCGAGGTGGGATTACTGGTGCGCACCATCACGCCTGGCTAATTTTTGTATTTTTAGTAGAGAGAACGTTTCACCATGTTGGTCAGTCTGGTCCCAAACTCCTGGCCTCAAGTGCTCCACCCACCTTGGCCTCCCAAAGTGCTGTGATTACAGGCGTGACCATTAACATCTGTCATGGTCTTTTATAAAATGTAGGTATTCAAATAGGTCTGTAGTGTTTCTGACAAGCCTCCCAATAGTATCATTGACCTGCGAACAATTTTTAGTATATAATTAATTTTAAAAAGTATTATACATAATTCCAGAATCCCCATGTGAAGAAATCCATTCTGGAACTGTGTATAATAATTTTTAAAATTTTTATTTTATTTTAATTTTTTTTTACTCCTAACCCATTTGTAATTCAGGCTTGAGAGATTTTTCTTGGGAGATTTGGAAATAAGCTTTCTTATCTTCCTGGGGTAGTTTTTCTGTTCCCCTTTCATTGAGCAAGGCTACTTCTGAGAGCTTTGCTTCCTACCCTTACATAGGGACTAACATGCAAACTCCTAGCCAAAAAAGCCGCACACTAATTTAGTTCCAATAGTTATTGTGCCGTTTTTCAGGTTTCTCTTAGTTTTCTACTGCTTGGGATTTTCTAGACTTATTTGTAAGCTTGGCCATGAAGCAATAACTTAAAAAATACATATAATGCATTTTTCTCTGTGTTTGAAGCAGAAGAAGGTCCACGTTCCAGTTATAGTATTATTTAAATCAGAACTCTCTGGTTAGCTTTGCAGTATGAATAATATGTATAATCCTGGTATTTAGAATTGCAATGCTCCGAACATTTTCTATAGAAACCTTGGTTTCGTGGTGCTTGGATAAGGCGGTTAGATAATACAAGTGTATTCTACACTAGATAGATTCACATACTGACCTAAGAAGACAATGGGAACTAGACATTGAGATCCAGACAATGGAACTACAAGGAAAGTTTGTGTTCATAGTGTCAGGGCACACCCATGTTTATGTATATTGTGTGTATGTGTAAATATATACATAATTGAACACTAGAAATAACATGTATCATAAGTTTTAAAAATATATAATGGTATTTATCCTTTTGGTGCTTTAATACCAGAAATCCTGCAGGACAGAAAGTTTTCATTCTCTTGACTTTCTCAAAGCAAATGTGGGAAGTATGCTTGGCACCTTCTTCTTCTCTTTTTGACATTTGTAATGGGTTAAATATATAATGCTAAATAGCCTTCCCAAATTGTTTGTGTTTCAGGAAGGAATGCTCATTTGGGGAGAATATTTAATTCAGTGTTTCACAAAATATAATGCACACATCACTGAGTGGTATTTTGGATGGTCATAGACAACATTTTTTGATACTTATGTATTCATTTTAATCCTTGCAGCTAACATATGAATGTAGTAATTTCATAGACATTATTGTTTAGGAAGATACCAAATACAAAAATAGGTAAAATAAAAATTATTAGTAAAAATAGAATATATAGGTGACGGGGTGATGGATTCAGCACACCACCATGCCACATGTGTACCTATGTAACAGACCTGCATGTTCTGCACATGTACCCCAGAACTTAAAGTATACTAATAAAAAAAATAGAATATGGTAGAAATCATGACAGTCATACATGAATCTTTGAACACTAGGAAACATTGTTTTTATGGAAAAGATTTATTTTTTAATAGCAAATTCACCAATTTCAGGTATTCATTACCTAGATGAGGTAGCATTTCTGGAGAGAGAGAGTTTACAAAGCTGACTTCAAATTATGCCATGTAGACAGCTCTGTGCTTCTTGAGAAGCCTAGTAGGGTTGGATGTAGCCATAGGAAAAGCTGGGTGTGAAGTGAATAGACTATTCCTTTCTTTCTCAATAATAAGGAATTGGAAGATAAGTCATTACTTTTTGATGAATTAGCAGTGTGCATGGTAATTTCAGTGTCTGATGACTACCTTCTCTTCTAATTGATGGGGAAGCACCCTTTTCCATAGCCCTAGGAACACATCATTGGAGTTTGGTTCATCATAAATCTGCTTTATAATATTACCAGTTTTTTCAAATTTAAAAAATGCTACCATGTATGCTTCTTCCCTTCTTTGTGTGTCCAGGATTCACCCAAAATGAGGACTTCCCTGCAGGCAGTGGCACTCTGGGGACAGAAGGCCCCTCCCCACAGCATCACTGCCATCATGATCACTGACGACCAGAGAACAATTGTGACTGGAAGTCAAGAGGGTCAGCTCTGTCTCTGGAATCTCTCACATGAACTAAAGGTTAGTGAAAGCTATTTATACTGAAACGGACACCATTCACAGAATAAGCACAACTTGCATTTTCTGTCTGCAGTGACAGTGGAAGGTTTGCATGATTGTTAAAAAGATGCTTATTAAAGTAATAAATTGATTTTACTTCTGAATTTTGCGAAAATAAAGTATATGATTGATCAAGATCATATTTGAAAATTATATTATGAATAATGCTAATCTTAGGTACCCACTGAGTGTTATCTCCCTTTAAGCTATGCTGAGTTTTACTATTTTATATCCTGAATTATATGTTTAAGTAACTGAACTGCAGTCATGCAAGTATAATTCTAAAAATTATGGCTCATTAATCTAAACAAAGGACACCCTTGAAAGCCACGATTAACTAAATGAGTAATATCTTAATTATCTGGGTGTTTCTGCTGGTTTCGCCTTCTTGCTATTCTTTTAGTCTCTGCCTGCCTGTGATTTTTACAGATCACATCAAAATGCTCTAAATCCAATTTACTATTGTCCTTCTGTTTCAGAACCTGACCTCACCTAGGATTTGGCCCATTGATTAGCAATTAATTGTCCCTGTCTCAAGTCATAAACATTTAACATATCGGAATAGATATTTGCTTAACTCTAGTAGTCTCTAGACCCAATTTGAACATTTAAACTAATGATGTAGTTAAAGTATACTGCCCTCATTAAGAAGCCTTTTAAAGATCAAAGACTATTTTTAGCCTTTAAAGTTTGTCACTTTAAGACCTAAATTAACAATTAATTGTAATTCTATTTTATAGTATAATTAATTAACATCTCCCATCACTGAACAGTTAGTTCTACTACAGGACTGCCAAGAACTGCATAGCAGACTAGCTCAGCTTAATGTTAATGAATGTTCTTGAAGGAAGGATGGGTATTATTGCAACAGTTGTGCTTTGAAAATAGTGGCCCCGTTTGAAAATTGAGACATTAATTTTCTATTATAATTTAAACTCAGACTTCTAAGTGACTAAAACGCCTTGCTTCTTTTTAATGTTTATGTGTATTATTTTCTGGCTAGAATAGTTGTCTAATATTAAGTAGGTTACTATAAGCTTAATAAATCTGGAATTCTAGCGTCTTTATATTTATAAAGACATTGCTAATATTTATTCAGCATCTGTTTAGCATACATTTGTTGAGTGCATGATCTAATTTGGGTGGCATGGGGTACTCATTCATAAGTTCAAATGTGAATGATAAGACCTGGTGCTGGCTGCCCAGAGGTTACAGTGCAGTACAGAAAAAACAGGCTACTGTAGGGGAGTTATGATACAAGGTGCTCTAAGTGGGGAATGGTCTGCACTGCATAGTCAGTGGAGAGGTTATGCCATGTGTCTCTTAGGAGCAAGTCTTCTGCTTAGATTCAGAGTAGTGGTTTTTACAGGGGGCAGTTTTCCTCCCAAAAGACGTCCATTACTATCTGCAGACACTTTGGTGGTCACAACTGAAGGACGAGAGATACTGGTGGCATATACTGGGTGGAGCCAGAAATACTATAAACGTCATATACTGCACGTGACAGCTCCTCACAAGAAATAATTTACCGTTCCAAATGCCAAGAGTGCTGATATAGAGAAATCCAGGGATAGAGATATGGGCTGGAAATGGGAATCAGATTGGTGGGAGTGGAAGAAGCAAAGTTATTCTACACTAAGGAGACAGCCTGGGCTTGGAGCAAAAGGGAGGAGCTGTCTGTTACCTTACCTAGGTGTGAAAAAGGATCTAAGAGAGGTAAGGCCAGCAGGAAAGACAGAGGCCTAGACATGGAGAAGTTTAGATGACAAGTAAAGGAATTTATGTTGAATTCGCTAGAGCTATTGAGGAGATTTACGTTGGGGATGGGATCAGCTTTGTGTTTTTGAAATTCAGTGTGAGGACATTGTGGAAAAGTTAATTACACAAATAAGCTGTTGCTTACTATAAATGTGAGATACTCTGTGTAAATATTTTCCTGAATATTTTAAAACCTAAAATACAATAAAAAAAATATTTTCCTGAATATTTTCTATGGCTAACCATAGGGCCACAATGAGTAAACAGCATCTCTTATTTTCCCATGAATCTTCCCCACACATTGCAACTGATCAACTCTTAGTAGGAAAAACTTCAGACTGAAAAAAAAATCAAGGGCAGTTTTCAGTTCTCAACAAATCCTACTATTATGCGTAAGATGATCAGGTAAGTAGATTAATAGGTTAAAGCTTAGTAGTTTAATTTTATTTTTGTTTAAAAAATGTGTATATAAAGGAATAATTTGGGTAGGGGTAGAAAAAATTTGTCCTCATTAATATGGCTGCGTTTTCATCTACATATATTCATATAGTTCAGGAAAAATATAATAGATATTAATTCATTTGGAAAATAGATTTTTATTACCCACATGATATTTGCTAGCTATTCAAATTAAAATTTTGGTCTTTTTTTTGTTTGTTTGTTTTTTTTGAGACAAGGTCTCACTCTGTGCCTATGGCTGAAGTGTAGGGATGCAATCTCGGCTCATTGCAACCTCTACCTCCTGGGTTCAAGCAATTCTCATGCCTCAACCTCCCAAGTAGCTGGGATTATAGGCACCTGCCACCACACTTAGCTAACTTTTATATTTTTAGTAGAGATGGAATTTCACCATGTTGGCCAGGCTGGTCTCAAATGTCTGACCTCAAGTGATCTGCCCACCTCAGCCTCCCAAAGTGCTGGGATCATAGGCATGAGGCACCGACCATGCCCAGCCAATGTTTGGTTTATTATTGACAACTCTGTCTCCATTTCAGGAGATCTTACATGTTTTCTGTTTTGTAATTTAATTTTTATCATCTTGTTTTACAAAATAATGAGGAATTTACTTCTTTCACACAGGAGGCATTGGGGGAATTAGACCTTAGTGTTATATTTTAAAAATTTTCCTGTAGGAGAAAAACACTGGGTGTTTGTTTTTTCTTGAGGTGAGATCTCACTCTGTCACCCAGGCTGAAGTGCAGTGGCATGAGCTCAACTTACTGCAGCCTTGACGGTTGGAGCTCAAGTGATTCTCCCACCTTAGCCTCCTGAGTAGCTGGGATCACAGGTGTGCACCACTATACCCAGCTAATTTTTTTTTTTGTTGTAGGGATGAGGTCTCACTATGTTGCCCAGGCTGGGCTTGAATTCTTGGGCTCAAGTGATCCTCCTGTCTCTGCCTGCCAAAGTGCTGGGATTATAGACATGAACCATCGTGCTTGGCTAGCACTGGTATTTTAAAGAATCATTTAGTTAAAATTTTGTTTTTAATGTAGAAAGGTTAATTTTGGTTATTTCTGAGGCAGGAAGGCAAATAAGATATTTTTTTAAAGTATTTCAATAGACTATTTTTGAAAGCAGTTTTAGGTTCACAGCAAAATGGAGTGGACGGTACTGGGAGTTTCTATACCTATCTGCTCAGCCCCACCCTGCTCCCAACACACATCTACACACAGTCTCCCTCACTATTAACATCCCATGCTACAGATATATATATATATATATATATATATATATATATATATATATATATATAACAACCAATTAACCTACACATCATCAAGAGTTGTTTCACTCTTGGTATTGTACATTCTATGGGCTTTGACAAATGTATAATGACATGTATCTGTTTTTTTTTTTCTTGAGATAGACTCACTCTGTTGCCCAGGCTGGACTGTAGTGGCACAATCTCGGCTCACTGCAATTCTGCCTCCCAGCTTCAAGCAAGTCTACTGCCTCAGACTCCCAAGTATCAGGGATTACAGGCACACACTACCACCCCTGGCTAATTTTTGTATTTTTAGTAGAGATGAAGTTTATGCTGTTAGCCAGGCTGGTGGATCCATTATTATAGTATCATACAGAATAGTTTCACTGCCCCAAAAATTCTCTGTGTGCCATATATTTATCTCCTGCTCCCCACATCCTTGACAGCCCCTAATGTTTTTATTGTCTGCTAAGTTTGGCCTTTTCAACAATGTCATATAGTTGGAATCATAAAGCCTTTTCAGATTGACTCCTTTCATTTAGTAATATACATCAGCAGGTTTTCCATGTTTTTTCATGGCTCCGTAGCTCACTTCTTTTTAGCACTGTATAATGTTTCATTGTATAGATGTACCACAATTTATCTGTTCACCACTTGAAGGGCATCTTGGTTGCTGTCACATTGTGGCAATTATGGAGAAAGCTGCTGTAAACACTTCTGTACAGATTTTTGTGTAGATACAACTTTTCAACTCATTTGGGTAAATATCAGTGAGCGTGACTGCCGTGTTGTATGGTTAGAACATGTTTAGTTTTATATGAAATCACTAAACTGTCTTGCAAAGTGGCTGTCCCTGTTTTGCATTCTCACCAGCAATGAATGAGAATTCCTGTTGCCCCACATCCCTGTCAGCATTTGATGTTGCCAGTGTTCTGGATTTTGGCCATTCTAATAGGTGTGCTGTGGTTTCTCATTGTTTTTTTAATTTGCACTTCTCTTATTACATGTGATATGGAGCATCTTTTTATATATTTTCTTGCCATCTGTATGTTTTCTTTGCTGAGATGTCTGCTCAGATCTTTTGACTATATTTTAATTAGGTTTTTAACTTTCTTATTGTTGAATTTTAAGAGTTCTTTGTGTATTTTATACTATAATCCCTTATCAGGTATGACTTTTGAAAATATTTCTCTCAGTCTGTGGCTTGTTTTCTTATTTTCTTGATCTTTTCTTATATTTTATATAAATAAGAAAGATATTTTACTTTTAGAAATTTTAGGTAATATAGAAAATTTAGAAGTGAAAATTGATGCCTACAAATTCCTCCATGGTAACTAGTCTGATATTTAGTCTATGACTAATGGAATTTTAGTCCTTGTTATATTAACTTTATTGAGCTTTAATTAACTAGTAAAAATTATGTAAGTTTAAGGTGTACGGAGTGATGATTTGATACATGAATACAATGTGAAATGATTACCACAAATGATATGGTTTGGCTCTGTGTCCCCACCCAAATCTCATGTCAAAATGTAATCCCACATGTTGGGGGAGGGACCTGGTGGGAGGTGATTGGATCCTGGGGACAATTTTCCACATGCTGTTCTTGTGATAGTGAGTTCTCACAAGATCCTATGGTTTAAAAGTGTGTGGCACTTCCCCCTTCCTCTTTCTCTCTCCTGCTCTGCCATGGTGAGATGTGCTTGCTTCTCCTTCACTTTCCACCATGATTGTAAGTTTCCTGAGGCCTCCTAGTCATGCTTCCTGTTAAGCCTGTGGAACTGTGAGTCAATTAAACCTCTTTCCTTCATGAATTACCTAGTCTCAGGTAGTTGTTTATAGCAGTGTTAAAATGGACTAATACAACAATCAAGTCAATTAACACACCTATCCCCTCACATAATCATTTGTGTGTGTGTGGTAAAAACTCTTAAGACCTACTCTGTCAGCAAATTTGAAGTATATACTATATAGTATTAACTATGTATAACTAGAGTTAATGTAGTATTAACTATATATAAAACTATAGTTAATGTAGTATTAACTATATATAACTATAGTTAATGTAGTATTAACTATATATAACTAGAGTTAATGTAGTATTAACTATATATAACTAGAGTTAATGTAGTATTAACTATATATAACTAGAGTTAATGTAGTATTAACTATATATAAC
>CAUYLG010068787.1:0-31386 GCA_963573385.1 Cacajao melanocephalus | reverse complement strand
ACTCTTTACATGTGGATATATACATAGTATATATACATAAACTAACTCAAACTGGATCAAAGGTCTAAACATAAGACTTAAAACTATAAAGGTCTTAGAAGAAAGCATAAAGGAAAAGTTTCGTGATTTGGATTTTGCAATGATTTCTTGGCTCAAAGACACCAAAAGCACAGCCAATAAGAGAATAGATGGATTTCATAAAAATAAAAGTGTTTTGTGCATCAAAGGACACTATCAATAGAGTGAAAAGGCAACTCATGGATTGCAAGAAAATATTTGCAGATCATACATACATATACAAGATTAATATTGAGAATATATAAAAACTGCCACATATATAAAAACTGCCACACCTTGACAACAACAAAAGATACAAACAAGATGATTCAAAACTGGGCAAAAGATTTGAATAGATATTTCTTCAAAGAGACACATAAATGCACAAGATGCTCCACATCACTAGTCACTAGGGAAATTTAATTCAAAGCCACAATAAGATATCATTTCACATCCATTTTAATGTGTATTATCCAAAAAAATAAGTAACAAGCGTTAATGAGGATGTGGAGAAATTGGAACACTTATGCATCGCTAGTGGGAATGTAAAATAATGTGGCTGCTGTGGAAAACAGTTTGGCAGTTCCTCAAAAATTTAAAAATCAAATTACCATATGATCCAGCAATTCCACTTCTAGATAGGTATATACCTCCAAAGTAACTGAAAGCAGGGACTCAAACTTTTAGTAGCACATCAATGTTTATAGCAGCATTTTACAGTAACTAGAAGGTAGAAACAATCCAAACATCCATCCATGGCAAATGGACTAACAAAAGTGGATATATAAATACTAGAGAACAGTACTCAGCCTTAGAAAGGAATAAAGTTCTGATACATGCTACAATATTAACGAATCTTGAAGAAGCTGTACCGAGTAAAATAAGCCAGATACAGAAAGAGAAATATTGTGATTCTACTTATGTGAGGTACCTAGAGTAGTCAAATTGTAAAGACAAAGTATAATGATGGTTGCCAAGTCTGGGCATACAAGGATTGGGGAATTATTGCTTAATAGGTATAGATTCAGTTGGGAACATGAAAAAATTCCAGTGGGAAGATGAAAAACAATGTCTGGGACACAGATGGTGGTGATGGTTTCACAACAATGTTAATGTGTTAAGACTTAATACCACTGAACTGTATATACTTTAAAATGGCTAAAATGGTAAGTTTTGCTATGTATATTTTACTTCAGTAAGAAAGCCAGAATTATTAATTCCCCAAATAGAGAGATGAAGTAGAGGGTGCCTCCCATGTTAACCAAAATGATTTCTCTTTTAGGCAAAAAGGATAAACATTTTCTTATGAGAGTTTTTTGTTTGTTTGTTTTTGGTATGTAGCGTCTCTTTAAATTTTTGGCAAAATGTTGAAGTTCATACGATGGGATCATTTTTTCAGTCAACTTTTTGTTTACATGCGTTATTTGCAACCTCTGGCTTTAGGCCATCAAGAAAAATGTCCAAGGGGCACTAGAACTGTCAACATTGGGAGCTAATTCTGAATATTGTCTAAAGATGTTTTTCAGGGAGATAGTTTCTTGAATTTAAGTTAGCTTTAGCTAAATAATATTTTAAGGATGCAATATTTGAGTCAAAATTGTGCTTGAGGTATCCTCATACCCATTAAACGGAGTACTGAATGGTAGGAATATTTTGATATTATTGTTTTAAGATGCCTCTTAAATGAACAATTGCTGCTCTCTCAGTTATAATACAGTTATTATACTGGAGCCCTGCTGATATGATGGTAAGGCATTGTAAAGGGAAAGAGGTGTATAATCTAAGATTACATCTCCATTTCAAGCCTTTTGTAAAGAGAACCCAATGTTCTAGTTGTATTTCGAATGGTTACTTTCCCTCTCTCCCTGCCAGGTGCATAAAGGAATTTACCTTCTGTTCACAATGACAACTTGGTGGGGCTCCTGAAGGTAAAACATATTCATATAAGTGTGAGAGAATTCAGGCTCTTTACATGTGGGGGTGGAACCAGATCTTTTAATGTGCATATTTCTGTTTACCTAAAAGTTAAGAGGCTGGGCTGGGCACTGCGGCTCACACCTATACTCCCAGCATTTTGGGAGGCCAAGGCAGGAGGATTGCTTGAGGCCAGGAATTCAAGACCAGCCTGGGCAACAGAGTGAGACCTCCATCGCTACAAAAAAACACAAAAATAATTAGCCAGGCATGGTAGTGCATGCTGTAGTCCTAGCTAATTGGGAAACTGAGGTGAGAGGATCACTTAATCCTAGGAGATCAAGGTTACAGTGAGCTTTGATTGCACCACTACACTCTAGACTTCCGGCCTGAGCCACAGAACAAGATCCTGTCTCTCCAACAGCAACAACAAAGGAAAGTGACAACAGCTGCCCAAAAGACTCAGACCCAAGAAACCCTGGATACGAACTCATATGGCCTTTATTAAAAGCAAAAATGGGAGACAAGGAGTGAGCTGATACAAAGTTATTTGTCAGGAATTCTCATTGGTTATAGAAATAACATTGATTAGTGATTGGCTCTACATTGTTAAGTCTAGGGTATGGGTTAGCATGTCCAGTATGACATTATTAAGTTACTTTATAGCTACTCGTGGCAATAGCAAGCAGTTTCAAGAGATGAATACATAGCTCAAAATGACTGCTGTCTCATTTTAATGTCTCCCTGGGCTTGATCATTTAAAAGGACTGTCATTCCTCTGATAAAAGTTATTTTACTTTCTCATTTTCTATCAATATATCCTGTTCAGTGAAATATCCATTCCTTTAGCCCATTTTCTAATGGATTGTTTTGTTGTTGTTGTTGACTTTTGAAAACGTTAAGAATATTCTAGACATGAGCTCCTTGTCAGATATGATTTATAAGGTGTTTTCTCCCAGTTTTTACCTTGTCTTTTCATTATGTTAACAGGCTCTCATGCAGGGCAAAAGTTTTAAATTTTGATAAAATCCAACTGATAAAATCCAATTTCTAAATTATTATAACTGATTCTGCTTTTTAGTGTCACCTCTAAGAATTATTCATCAAGTCCTAGGTCCTGAAGAATTTTTCATTAAATTTCATATTTTTACATTGAGATCTATGATCCTTTTGTGAATAAAGACACGAGGTTAGACAGGCTTTGATTGTGTCCTGGCTTAGCATGATGGAAGACACCTCCACTTGATTCCTTTCCTCTGTACAGCCCTCAGTCCCTCAGTCTCTACGTCATCTCAACATGGCCGCCCACAGGCCAGAGTGTCTACATGGGCGCCGCCATACTTGCGCCCCGCCTAAGCCACTGAAAAGGGAGCGTGTTTGGCAAAGCGCCATGTTGACTACTGGCAACCTTCGGCCAAGAAGACTGCTGAGCGTGCGCACACCCAGGCAGTGCTGTAAGAAGTCCTGCTGGGCCTGGGAGGCATTAAGAAAAAGGAAGTGGGTCCCGTTCTGGTTCTTGCGACTATAGTCACCTCCCGAGCAAATGACCACTGTCCTGAGAAAACGTGGGAGAGAGGCAGGTGAATGGAGGGATGGCAGCATCTGTGGACTGAGCAAGAAGAATCTCTGATGTCTGTGGTGAGTCATCGGGGCAGTGATGGGGACCGTCAATGGATGGAATAGTGGGAATCGGAGCGATCTCTGGTGGATCTGAGGGAGGAGTGAGGGCGGACTGGGAGTCTCTGGTGGTAGATCTGCGGGCGGAGTGAGGAGGAACTGAGGAGTCTGGTGGTGGATCTGCGGGCGGAGTGAAGGCAGTCTATGGGGTTGTAGGGGAGGATGACGGGACTCAGGAGGGATATGAAGAATGAATGATGTACATCTTAGCTTCCTCTTTTATAATACCCATCTGTTTACAGTTTCGTTTCTGTTTCATTATCATGATATATTTTGCTAAAGATTTAAAGAATATATTACCATATAATTGTATGTTTCCATTCCCATTTTGTTCTCTTTCATATCCAGACTAGTAGCTCCTTTATCATTACGGTTATTATATTTATATATCATTCATTCTTTCGCCCTCTCTTTAGAAAGAAGCAGGCCGGGCGCGGTGGCTCACACTTGTAATCCCAGCACTTTGGGCGGCTGAGGCGGGCTAATCACGAGGTCAGGAGTTCAAGACCAGCCTGGCCAAAATGGTGAAACCTCGTCTTTACTGAAAATACAAATAGCTGGGCGTGGTGGCGGGCACCTGTAATCCTAGCTACTCGGGAGGCTGAGGCAGGAGAATCGTTTGAACCCAAGAGGTGGAGGTTGCAGTGAGCCCAGATCGCGCCATTGCACGCCAGCCTGGGCGACAGTGCGAGACTCCGTCTCAAAAAAAGAAAAATTAAAAAAAAAAAGAATCAAGCGTCTGAAAGGTTTATCTATTTTATTGGACATTTTGAAATACTGGCTCTTGGTTCTTTAATACTCCTACTCTTTTAATATTAAGTTTTTTTTTTTTCTTTTTAGGTACCTTCTAATTTTCCCCACATTTTGATGTAATTTGCTGTTCTTTCCCTTATTTTCTTAAGTTTTATGCTGGATACAAGTTAATGTTGTAAAGTTTCTTGAACTACATCTTTATGAAACTTATAAATTCATCTTGATGTTTCCCTTTGATCCTTAGTTATTTAGGAGAGTTTCTTCATTCCCGAATTATTAAAATATGTTTTAGCTCTTTATTTTTTTATTTTATTGTATTGTCAGAAAATGCAGACTATCAAGTCTCAACTTTTAACAATTTATCAAGATTTTCCTTGAAGCCAATTTACTCAATGAACTTTGTTCTACAGATATAAGAGGAAAAGTATATTTTGTTGTATGGGGCAAAATTCTCGGTAAGTCTTCTTTGTATTTTTCAAACCTTTATCTTTCCTAATTTTGATCTACTTGTTTCATACTCTGGAAGAGATACAATAAAAATCTCTTACTTTAACAGTTCACTTAGCAGTTATATGTGTTTTTTGCTAATTTTATTTGTGTGTCTGAGGGATGAGCATATATACACCTAATGGTTAATGGACTTTTTAATCCTTTTTCATGTATTAAATGCTATTATTATAGGATCTCTTCTTTCAACCAAAAAGAAAAAACACTTTTTAACATCGAATTCCACGTTGCTACTTACACGGCCACCCATTTTTACTTTTATTGCATTTGGATGATGTGTCTTTGCCCATATCCATATCTGTTTATATTCATATCTGTTTATATTCATATCTGTTTAGTTTATATCCATATCTGTTTCTATGTTAGATTACCTATTTGTTTACAATAGATACCTTTTGTTTTTTTCAAATCCAACTTATAGTCTCTGTTGATAGAATTTTACCTCTATTTATTATAATAATGATTTATCTGATTGTATGCCTTCCATTTGATGTTCATTCACTATTTAGCTCTTTTTATTTTCTGCCTTTTCTTTATATATTTTGATTGGATGGATGAAATTTCTGCTCATTGTTTCCATTCTGCACCCCATTTTTTCTGTTTTTTCCTGAGATTATTAGGAATGTTTTATCATAGGATATTATATTCTCTTTAGTGGCCTCTTTATCACATTGTCACATTGCCCTTTTTTGTAATTATATATATTTTGCAAGAATTATTACTGAACAGTATTTTCCTATTGAAGATTTCTCATGTGATTCATTTTACATTTATTTGGATTACTTCTTTCGGTATTTCTCTCGAAGATAGAGATACTCTCCAAGTGCTTTTATTTCTGAAAATGTCTCTCTCGCCCTGACAGAAGAGTGGTCTTTTAGATGCTATTTCTGACATCATTTCGCTTTCAGTACTGCAAATGAAGAGTTTTCTTATTTCCTTCATTCTTTCTCTGTGAATAGTCTGGTTTTTCACACTTAGATTAGGAGTGTTTTCTATTTATAAATTTATCCTATACATTCAATAATTTCCCCAGATTTGTTCATTGATTGAGTTCCTGTTTGTGTGTGTGGAGGAGTTTATGGCCTGGTTGTGTCAGCGGTGGGAGATGTGTTTGTGTGCTAAGGCCCCAGTGCAGGTACAGGTGTGCCTAGGATTGGGATTCTTAGGATGTCTGATGGAGATACGGGCATGGAGGCCAGTCATGGGGACATGGGATTGATTGGTAGGGAGCCAGGACCATTAGAGTAGAGGAATTGAAGGCTCTGTGATCAGGAATTGTAGGATGAATGATTCAGGGCTCATGGGCAGCAAGGCATGGGAATCAGTGAATCTGAGATTTTAGTAATGGCTTTGGGAGTAGAGTCACTGGGTAGCAGTTAGGTACCAGGGTTGGTGATAACTTAAAGGGCCTGTGAAATCAGATAGTATGATAATGTAATAGAACAGTATGTCCTTTGGATATTTTATAAAATATTTAAGCAATCCACAATTATTGGATATTTAAATGTTTCTAATTTTTTTTTTTGACAACCACCATGTTGCATGATCTAATCTTTCTTTTTTATTAACCATGTTATGGTAAAACTTTTGCACTTAAATCTTTGTACTATATGGGATGGGATGATATTTTAATGTTGTAGCTCTAGAAATAAATTTTTGAGTAAGGTGCATGGGCACTAACTGATGTATGTGGCCATGTGTGACACTGGCACACTTCTTTCTCTCATCTGTACCTCTGCCCATCTGTTTTCTCAGATCTCTGCCCCTTTGTCCGAAGAGCCAAAAATGACCAAGTCCCTGGTGAGTTCTTATTTGTTCATCTATTTATTTGTTACTTTCTTTTACTTTTAGTGGATTTAGGAGACATCTAACAGTCCCTATAGTAAGATGACAAGACTAGATAAATAAAAACTAAGATCAGAGAAAATGAAGAAGAGACTGTCAACCCCAGATCAAGTTTAGAATATATGCTCTTACACGGTTATGAACTTTGAACTGTTAAATTGTCTCTGATCTTCCTGAAAGACATAGCAATAATGGAAATTGGATACATGGTTTATATTATTAACAAGTAATGTATTTCATCTGTGGTAAAGATTTCATGGTTCTTGATGTTTGAGAAATTTTTTGAGAGATCTTCAGATGGATAATGACAGATCAGTCTTCAACAGTAACCCTGCTGAAAGTGCATCAACAGGCCAGACGTGGTGGCTCACACCTGTAATCCCAGCACTTTGGGAGGCCAAGGTGGGTGGATCGCCTGAGGTCAGGAGTTCGAGACCAACCTGGCCAACATGGTGAAACCCCGACTCCACTAAAAATACAAAATTTAGCCAGGCGTGGTGGTGAGCACCTGTAATTCCAGCTACTCAGAAGGCTGAGGCAGGATAATTGCTTGAACCTGGAAGGTGGAGGTTACAGTGAGCCGAGATTGCGCCATTGCACTCCAGCCTGGGCGACAAAAGCGAAACTCTGTCTCAAGAAAGAGAAAGAGAGAGAGAGAGAAGGAAGGGAGGAAGGAAGGGAGGGAGGGAAGGAGCACTAACAGTTTTTCTGTTTTTGTCTTAGAGAAAAGTGCTTCTGACACTTTACTTGCATTTGAATTCAGATTCTGATTTAGTAGATACGGGATGAAATATGAGAATTTTTATTTCTCACAAATTTCCACAGAGTATCAGTGCTCCTTGTCCAAGGACTACTTTCTCAAACAATTTTGTTGAGATTTTATCATGAATGGGAGTTGAATTTTGTTAAATTCAAATTGAATTTTTACCAACTGATGTGATCATGTGATTTTACTTCTTGAGTCTCTTGGTTTGGTAGATTACATTGATTGATTTTTGAATATTGAACCAGCCTTCCATCTGTGGAATAAATTCCACTTGATTATGGTATATACTTTTAAATTATTTATATTTGCTAATATTTTGTTAAGGATTTTTGTATCATATTTATGAAGGGTATCACTCTGTTTCTTTCTTTCTTTCTTTTCTTTTGGTACTATTTCTGGTTTAGGTATCAGGATAACCCTGGCCTCATAAGTTTGAATGTGTTCTTTTATATTGATTATTCTGCCAGAAATTGCGGATAGTTTGTGTTTTCTTTTTCTATACTTTGTCCAATCTTTGTGTAAGGGAAATAGCCTCACATAATAAACTGGGAAGTATTCCCTTTTTTTCTGTTTTCTGGGGGAAAAAAAAACTGTATAGAATTGATGTTAATTATGTTAATTCTTTAAATATTTGGTAGAATTCTCCAGAGAAACTATCTGGGCCTAGAGATTTCTTTTTTGGAAGTTTTAAGATTAAAAACTTCGTTTCTTTAAGAGTTATAGGGCTATTCACATTGTCTATGTCATATTGAGAGGGTTGTGGTAGGTTGTGTGTTTTCAGGAACTGGTCTCTTTCATCTAAGCTGTCAAATTTATATGTGCAGAGTTGGTGGTGGTTGTCTTAGTCAGCTCAGGCTGCCATAACAGAGTACCATAGACTGGGTGGACTAAACAACAAAAATTTATTGGGAGGCTGGAACTCAGAGATGAGGGTGCAAGCATGGTCAGGTGCTGATGAGGGCTGTCTTCCTGGCTTGTAGATGGAAACCTTCTCACTGTGTGCTCACAGGCCTTTCCCCAGTGACTGCCTGCCTATGGAGAGAGAATCTCTCTCTATAAGGCCACCTGTCTTATCAGATTAGGACACCTACCTCATTTAACCCTAATTACCTCTTAAAAGCCCTATCTCCAAATACAGTTACATTAGGAGTTAGGGCCTAAACATGAATTTTTGGAGGACACACCTCAGTCCATGTGTTCTTTTATATTGATTATTCTGCCAGACATTGTGTATAGTTTGTGTTTTCTTAGCAGTAAGATATAACAGTAAAATCTTTTCTATTTACCAATATTTTTATTCTTTCTATTGTTCTTTCTTCCTGATGTGACAGATTCTTTCCTTTATCATTTTTGTTTGTTTTATTTTGACCTTCCTTTAGCCATTCTTATAGGCCACCCTATGAGAATGCTGATGACAAATTCTCTTTTTCTTCATCTGAGAATGTCTTTATTTCCACGTTCTCCTGAAAGATATTTTTGCCTGATCCAAAATTCTAATAGTTGTTTTTTTTTTTAGCCTCCAAAGTTTCTGATGAGATATTAGTTAAAATTGCATGTTAATTTTCTATTGCTGCTGTAATAAATTATCACAAATTTAGTTGCTTAAAATAACACATTTTTTTTGACAGTTCTGTATTTTAGAAGGCCAACATGGGTCTCATTGAGCTAAAATCAGGGTGTCAAGAGGACAGTAGTCCTTTCTACAGAGTGTAAGAAAGAATCTATTTCTATTTTCTATGGCTTTTCTAGCTTCTAGTGGGTGCTCACATTTCACAGTTTGTGGCCCCTTCCTCCAACTTCAAAACCATCAACATTGTATCTCTCTGACCACTCTTTCGTAGTTGCATCTTTCTATGACTCTCTTTTATTACCTCCTGCTTTAACTTTTAAGAAAATTTGTGATTATATTCAGCCCCCCCCAGATAATCCAAGATAATTAATCTCCCTATTTTAAGGACAGCCGATTAGCCACCTAGATTTGCTCTGAAACCTGAATTCTCTTTTGCCACGTAACCTAACATATTCACAATTTCTGGGAATTAGGATGTGAACATCTTTGGGGAGCCATTGTTCTTAGCATCACACACTGTCATTCAAATTGTTTTTCTCCCATAGGTAATGTGTAGTTTCTCTCTGAATGCTTTCAGCATTCTTTGTCTGTAGTTTTCAGATGTTTACTATGATTCTTTCTTAGTGTGAATTTCTTTGGTTTTATCCTTTTTGGAATTTTCTCAGCTTCTATCTGTAAGTGTATATCTTTTTGGAAGTTTCAGAAATTTTCATTCATTATTTCTTCAAATTCTTGTTCAGCCCCCATTCCTTTCTCTTCTTTTTCTGGAACTCCAATAAGACAAATGTCAGATTTTTTGTTATTGTCCCACATGTCTCTGAGGTTCTGTTCATTTTTTTCTCAGTCTGTTTTCTCTCCATTCTTTAGATTAGATCATTTCTATTTTATTTTCAGGTACTCAGAATAGTTCTTCTGTTGTCTCCATTATTTTGAGCCCATCTATTGAGTTTTAATGTTGGTTATTTTTTTAGTTTTAAAATTTTCATTTGGTTTCTTCACCTCTTTTTTTGTTGAAGTTTTTTTTGTTTCAAGTGTGTTCATATGCTTGTTAAAACATTTTTATGAGGACTACTTTAAAATCCTTATGAAATAATTCCAATACATGCATCACTTCAGTTTTAGCACCTGTTGATTGGTCATTTCCTTATTCAAGTTGAGGTTTTCCTGGTTCTTGGTTATACAAATGATTTTTCTAATGTATTGTGGAAACCTTGGGCATTATGAGACTCTAGATCTTATTTCAGTATTTTCTTTTAGCAGGCATCCTCTGGGCCAGTGGGGAAATGGGGAGCCTTGCTGTATTACTGCCAGGTGGGTGTGAATTTGCAGGTTCCCTACTTGAACTCTATTGACAGTCATTGGGGAGAGAGACACCTCATTACTGCTAGGTGGGATTGGCAGTTCGGGCTCCCCAGTAAGCTTCTGGTGACATCACCTTGTCTGAAAGAAGGAGAGGGTACCTTGTTTCTGCTCTTCATGCTGTCTTCTCTGATATTGTTAGGATGGTTGGGGCCTAATTACCTCTCAGAGGGATGAAGGTCTTGGATTTTCACTTGGCCTCCTCTCACACCACACCTGTGGTGATGGGAAGGGTGTCTCATTACTGCTAGGTAAGAATGGAAGTTCAGCCCTGATGTGGCTCCCACAGGCATGGCAGGAAAGCTACTCAGTACCACTGTGCAGAGATAAGTCCCAGCTCCCCATTTGGCTTTTTCTCATACTACCCTACTGCAGTGGAGGGGCATCCCCAGACAGCCAGGCAAATACAGGAGTCTAGGCTACCCACTCAGTCTTTGCTGATGAGAGATGAATCAAGCCCACAGTTTTTGTTGTTTTATAATCTGTGGTGTTTAGATGGAGTAGGTTTTGTCTAAAAGTTTTTTTTATTTTTCTGTGTTGCCCCTTTCCTGGTTTTTAGCTAAAGACAGCACTTTTTTCCAGGCCTTTTTGTATGCACTTGGTGTTTCTGCATTGTAGGTTTTTTCGAACACCTAGTCAAGGCTATCTATAGGAGGCCAAAAGATACGGAGAACTCATTACTGTTTAGTTCCCTGGTTCCTGAGGCCCCTAGCCAGGGTGCCTTTTTTTCTTTACCGTTCAGAGTCTCCATATATTGGTTTGATGGATAATGTCTATGGTTTGTAGATAAACGTAACAGGATGAGTCGCGACAACTGCGTCTACTCTGTCTTTCCAGGAGTGGAATCCAGTTTATTGATTGTTAACAGAGGACTTCATACATTTAGCATAGTCTTATATGTTTTGTTCAAGTATAACTGCCTCTTTGTCCTTTGCATTTTAACTTTTAAAAGTAAGTATTTCATTCCGAATGTCATGAAGGTTTTACCTATATTTACTTAGTCAAATTGTTCTTTGGGGCTTTTTAGAAAAAAAACAGTTGTCATCTACTCTCTTCACCTTCAAATGTCAGCTTCTCAAAGGTAATCACTTTGAACTCAGTATAGTATCTTTTGCTGTTTACTTTCATATGTCTAAATAGCATGTTTGTATTATTATTTCTAGGCTTTCAGTTTTAAGTATTTATCTATGGACAACACAATGGAAAATAAGGAATTAGCTCTCTTTCAGACACTCAGGCCCTCAATACATGCACATTTCTCATGTACCCTCCTTCTAATATGGGTATTTTATTTATTTATTTATTTAGTAGTGATAGGATTCCATCATGTTGCCCAGGCTGGTCTCGAACTCCTGGCCTCAAGTGATCCACCCACCTTGGCCTCCCTAAGTGCTGGAATTACAGCCATGAGCCATCACACCTGGCCTAATATGGGTATATCATAATTTGGGATAAATCGATAGGCTGTATTTTATTATGATTATTATTTTAACAATATTCATGAGCAAGCCATTTACCTTTTATGCAGTGCTTTTTGTTTTACCTGAAATTAATAAGTGTCTGGCTTAATTTTTTTTGTTTTCCATACATACATGTACAATATATATTATACATATCACTAATTCATCTCTATTCTTCCCAGGTATATAAATATCTTCTCAATATATAATAATTAAAGTAATATAAACATTAATATAGTGGTTACTATATGCCAGGCACTACAAGCATTCTTTCTCTATTAACTAATTCAGTCACAACCCCTGTGAGTTATTGCTATGGTTTGGATATTTATCCTCTCCAAATCTCATGCTGAAATTTGATCCCCAGAGCCAGGCATGGTGGCTTGTGTGTAATCCCAGCTACTCAGGAAGCCAAGGTAGGAGGATCACTTGAGGCCAGGAGTTTGAGATCAGCCTAGGTAATATAGCAAGACCCTGTCTCTTAAATAAATAAAAAGAAATTTTTTAAATAAAAGAGAAGTTTGATCCCAGTGTGGAGGTAGGGCAGAATGGGAAGTGTTTGGGTCATGACAGATCCCTCATGAATAGATTAATGCCCTCTCTGCGGAGGTGGTGAGTTCTCAATCTTATGAGGTCCATGAGGGTTGGTTGTTGAGAAGACTCTGCTGTTGGGAACCAGCCTAACCCTGTACGTGGGTGCCCCGCGTCCCAGCAGTGACCAGGGAGTGAGAAAAGAAATAAGACAGAGATAAGAATACAAGTTCACAGCATGGGTCCAGGGGTCCAACGCACTCTCACACAGGGTGATCCGCATTGGCATGGCGTTCTGGGCTCCACACGGTTTTCATTGAGTGCATTATCTTGTTAATCTTGTGGGCTGTAGGGAAGGGGGTTCCCATGTTCCAGGGGAAGAGCATGTGTCTACAGCATTCAATAGCACATGTGGTTCTTCTAAGAAATACTAACTAAGGACAGTGAGTTTTTACCACGCATTGTCTACCCAGGTGCATTTGCAAAGGAGGCACAGTGAATAAAGATAAGGCACTATAAGGTCTGATCACACACAATACATCAAGGGGTTTTTACCTCCCAAGCATTGTGGACACGGAGCAATCAGAATTACTCCATATTCTGAGAACATAGGCAGAACATGTGGCATTCTGGTGATCTCTGCCCTGCAAGACTTTCCTGTCCTGCAAGCTCCCATCTGCAAAGACCCTCCCAAGTCTTGTGAGCAGAGGTTGCATTCCTTCCCAGAGTTCTTGCACAAGCCCTCTTTAAGAGACCCTAATGCAAACTCAATGTTGGGAAGAGATGTGGGACCAAAGCAGTTTTTCCTGCTCTGCAACCACACCGCAGCATTCCATGGTTTAAAGTGCTCTCAGATGGTCTTTACTATACATCTTTTCCTACGCCCTGCTACCTCCGATTCTCTCTCTCTTTCTTCCTCTTGCCATGTGATCTCTGCACACACCAGCTTCTCTTCCCCTTATGCCATGAATGGAAGCAGCTTGAAGGTCCTCCCCAGGTGCAGATGCTGATGCCATGCTTCTTGCACAGCCTGCAGAAGCATGAGCCAAATAAACCTCTTATTTAAATAAATTACCCAGGCTCACGTATTCTTTCAGAGCAACGCTAAACAAAGACAGCGACCTATAATCATTATTCTCTTTTCACAGAGGAGGAAATCTGTTAAGAGAAAGGTAATTTGCCCAAGATCACACAGCTCCTCAATGACGAAGCCAGGAATAAGACCCAGGCAGTCGGCTCTAGATTACATGCCATTCATTTCAGCTCTTTAAAGAAACTGCTCTTGGATTTGTCCACTTGCTCATAGTTATTCTCTATCTGAAACTCAGCTACTGGCATGGGCTGTCCCTTCCACACGATACTGGGAATTCTGTTCATGTTTCTCAAATATTAGATCTCTTGAGTCTCAAGAAGCCAGGTAAGACACAGAAATGGATTGTCCTATAGAGTCCAGAAAGAATCTTGATTTTAGGCCAGTAGGACCCTTTTTGGACATATGACCTCCAGAACAGTGACAAATTTGTGTTGTTTTAAGGCCAAAGAATACAGGTGGCCTGTAGAAGCTGGAAAAATCAAGGAAATTGATATTCCCTTAGAACCTCCAGAAGGAATACAGCCCTATTGACACCCAGATACAAGCCTAAGTATAAATCATTTAGGTGTCTCTAAGACGACCCTCACTCATGACAGAAACTGCAAGATCACCCTCAGTTTCAATAATTCATGAGAAGGACTTACAGAACTCAGGAAAGCCGTTATACTCATGCTTACAGTTCATTACAGAAAGAGGACGTGTATTAAAATCAGCCTAGGAAGAAGTGCATCAGTGCAGTATCAAGGAAAGTTTCAGGTTATTGAGTTTCTCATTAGTATTGTATTTTTAATTTCAAGGACACTGCTTTTTTTCTCCAAAGTGGAGTTTCATTCTTGTTGCCCAGGCTGGAGTACAATGGCGCAATCTCGGCTCACCCCAACCTCCGCCTCCTGGGTTCAAGCTATTCTCCTGCCTCAGCCTCCCAAGTAGCTGGAATTACAGGCATGCGCCACCACGTCGGGCTAATTTTGTATTTTTAGTAGAGACAGGGTTTCTCCATGTTGGTCAGGCTGATCTCAAACTCCCAACCTCAGGTGATCTGCCCACCTCGGCCTCCCAAAGTGCTGGGATTATAGATGTGAGCCACTGTGCCCAGCCCCCATCATCTAGGTTTTAAGCCCCATATGCATTAGCTATTTGTCCTGTTGTTTTTCCTCCCCTCACCCCCGACCCCTCAACAAGCCCCAGTGTGTCTTTTTCCCCTCCCTGTGTCTGTGTTTTCTCATTGTTCAATACACGCCTATGAGTGAGAACATGCGGTATTTGATTTTCTGTTCTTGTGTCAGTTTGCTGAGAATAATGGTTTCCAGATCCATCCATGTCCCTACAAAAGACACAAACTCATCATTTTTTATGGCTGCATAGTATTCCATGGTGTATATGTGCCACATTTTCCCGAGGACAGGAATTTTTTACAGTTTTATAGTAGCAACCAGTAGAGTACTTCATGTATAGGATATCGCAGATAATGTGAGCATCCTATCATCTCTGGAAACTTACTCATTCATCTAAGCACTTTATGGAAGGGTAGTTGCTATCCCTGGAGTCTATGTTTTCCTACACTTTCTGCAGATTGATATGTCTTCATATAGCATTGTCTTTTTTATATAGTCAATCATCAAACACAAATACAGAAATGCATTTATAGTAGGTTATCTTTGTTTTTGATTATAAGACATATGTACCTATCTTGAAAATATTATTAACAGCCTTCAGCTAGTGAAGAAAGTTTTCTTAGACTGAAGTTTATACTCTAAGCCAGGCAATTTAAATTTATATGCTCATGCAGAGATGAAGCAATATAATATGGTGGGTCCTGCTAATTAAGGAGAATAACCTAATTATAGTCACTTCCACCCTATAAAATATGTAATTTCCATATTTTTGTTCCGGCTTTAAATTTGCTTAAGCCTTTATTAGCATATCATATTTAATGAATGCATTTGTTCTATAATAATTGTTAAGGCTATACGAATCTATTAGTGGTTCAGTATTTTCTGTGTTAAATATCATTTGACTTCAGGCCAGGGACCATACCTGCTTAATTTCTGAAATTCATTATCAAGTACATGAAGAGTCTTGATAAATGTTTTTAATAAAAAGCAGGATGCTGCTATCCCTCAGAATGAGGGAAGTGGACAATTATGGCATTTCAAAGGGAGACATTCAATAATTAATGGGGAAATTAGTGGAGAAAGATAGTAAGGATGGTACATATGCAGAAGAATAATACAAGATATGAGGGAAAAAAGAGGATAAGAAAATAAGTCACACAAGGAATTGAACTGGACCGGTAAAGCATCTGAAAATCTACTACTCACATCAATGTCAAAAAATCCAAAGTGAACAGGTGATCTAAGCATGTGGCTGACATCCAACTTCACACCCTCTTGGTCTCTAAAATACTTCTTTAGCTTCCTTGAACAAAGACACCACAGTGGGCTACACAAGGTGTAGAAAAGGAAAGGAAAGCTGTTCCATCTCCTCTGCATGCATTAGTCATTTTCTTCCTCTGAGTCTGTGTCTTAATTGCCTTGCCTGTCTTATTAGATTGAAAACCCACTGGGTTGGGACCATCACTACTAAGGTGTGCAGCACTGAGCTTGGCAGGTGATCAGCACTCAATAAATGTCTATTGCTACCATAAACCAATGTATAAATCTCAGAAAGAGGCATAATAATGGACCTGACAGATTAATGCCCAGGGCTATTTTTGTACAGCAGCATGGGCTAGCCAAATCAAAATCAGACACCTTAGATTCAGTTCCTCTCAGTTTTGCATGTAATTCTCAGCCTTTCACATTTTTGTCCTGTGACAGACAGGAAGAAATCATAGTCAACTTTTGAACATAATCACATTTTTAAAAATGTTCTCTTTCCCTAATTTTTGTCGTCTTTCAAATACTATTGACCCATTATGTAGATTGCATTGCCTTTTTTATTATTATTATTGATAAGATGGTTCCAAATGTTGCAACAGATGTTATAGATGGTATTTTTACTCAGCATTTCAAGTTCTATTCTTTGTGGAGGATTTTCTCTAGGAGCAAGAAATTCCTTAAAGAAGCTGTTTAATTCATACTCTAACAAATACTCTGAGGTGACTAAGGCAGAGTTAGTATCAGTGTACCTTTTTGGATAATAAAATTAACATGTAGAGAAATGAGTGACATAAGCAGGACCCCTCCCCCTGACTCCAGAAGAGAGATAGTGAAGCCCTGGGTAAAATTTCCCAGAAATAAGAGCTCTTCACATAAAGAAAGGTTACTTTTGGGAATTATTGAAGCTTTTTTTAGGTCATCATAAAATACAATAAGCTTCCAATTCCATTTTTCCTTCTATAAAATGTTAGCTTTGTCTATCTGTGAGTTATGATTATTTTCCCATCCTTACAAAGCTCCACTATAGCTACTAGTTTCCCATATATATATATGTATATATATACACATATATATACACACACACATATATATACACATATATATACATATATACATATATATATTTATATTTTTTTCTAGTCAATGTGTAAAAAGTCACCAAATTAGATGATGCATAATATAATCATTGAAATTATTTGAAAGTTGCAATAAATTTTTCATCACCATATACTTTTTATTCTGTGATAGGAGATTATGTGCAAAAAATCAATTAAATAATGTATATTTAGATGCAGTCTTTTTGAAGATGAACATGAAAACAAAGACAGCGCTGTCTGTATGACCAATCATGAATAAGAGAAAATTAGGGATTGAAAATATGGACTAAATGCAAAATTTGATCCTATACTTGACATAAAAAGAAAAGTCTAGGGTTCAAATTTAAAGCACATAAATCAAGAAGTATAAAAGGGAAAATTGGTTATATAATTTAAAGGCAAAAATGCCTTTGTCTTTATTATTAAGTTATTCCATATAATTCCCAACTGTTGCCAACAAATATACCTGCTCATATAGTACTGTCCACCAGGCACCTGAAATTCTCGTGTGGGATGGTAAAGGCAAGAAAATATTTTTATGTAAATATTTCTTTACAAAATATATTTACTCAGGAAAGTAAATGTAAATAAAATTTTGATTAAGCAATTTTTTTTCAAAAATATTTCTGAGTGCTTAGGTAGTTAATAGGTATTAATTTTCTTATTTCTTATAATCTCCCTTCCTTTAAAAAGATTTATGGAAGCTCCATGTCTTTTGTTTGAAACAGTCATGGATAAAAAACAAGATCTATAGAGGAAACAAAACATCCACACAGAGGAAAAAAAAATGTTCCCCAAAATTATGAAGTTTATGAGCTTGATTGCCTGGGAGAATGGTGGTAACATTAACAGAAATAATCAAGTCAGGAAAATGAACTACTGGTGAAGGAGCACTTGGCGAATGTAATTTCAAATACGCTGAATGTGAGACCATCATAGAACATGCAGATAAAAGGTACCTGTCAGTTAGTGTATAGAATAGAATCAAAATTTGAAGAAAAAATTAGGCCTGTATATCCAAATTTAGCCATCACCTGCCGAAAAATGTTAAATTGAATAGTTATCTAATTTACATTGTTTATTTTAATGACTATGGATAAAAATAGAAGTCAACGTTCTCAACACACATGGAGGGAGAAAGAAATGGCCATTCCTTCTAGAGAAAAAAATGGGAGGTTTGTTTTCAATGTAATTTATTAGTTGTTGTCCCACTCTGTTCTCAGATCTGGAGTGTAATTTCTCCAAGGCAGGTTAAAGCAGGAGGAATATGAGACAAGTTAGAGAACTCCTCATGTTTTCTGAAATAATATTTATTTTGTAGTGTTTCCAAAGTTGGTGAAATTTGTGCAAGGTCCTGTTTTGAGTGTTGGAAGCCCTGTGTTCCTAACGGAATAATTGAAGATTTTTTGTTATTTGACTTAGTAAAGGAGCTAATAAGCATAAGAAAAATCAGACTAAAAAAATCCTGTAAAATGTTTACAGCATCATGCACTCTAATTTCAGCCTCTTCACTTGCTGTCTCAGACTAATTTCCTGTCATAAATACCCTGTTTCTGCTTTTTCCCAGTCCTTGTATTGCTGAACCTAAGGAACCATGGATCTGTTGGCATGATTTAGAGATAATGAGAGACATGGATAGTTAACAAAAGTTTGCCCATACATGTTGTTTGTCCTTTGTGCATTCATTTGTCCAATTTGATCAGAGAAGCATCATCTTACCCACAAGCTTCTCTACAGAAGCTTCATGGGTTTTCCAAGTAGAAAAGTCTTAGCCTAAGAGCATATTTAAGTGAATATGTACAGCATGGAATTCATGAGCTGTGCCATGGAAACAGAAACTTGAGTTCCCATCTAAATGTTGTCACTCACTATGTGGCTTAGAAAGATCACCTAACTCTTGATAAACATCAGTGTCCTTGTGTATAAAATCAAGATAACAAATGTCCCATAAGGCTTGTTATGGGTATTAAATGAGATAGACCCAACACTACTGAGTTCTATGGCTGCATATTATCCGCAGCCAATACATAGGATATTGTTATTTTTATAACTAACCTCCACTTCTGTAGGCAAAACATAAAGACCTATCAGAAAATTGATGTGGAAGAAGACAGGTAAAAACAAGGAGGAGCAAAGAATGACAATACAGTAATTCAGCAGTCAGAGCTCCTTCATGAAGTTACTCCTTGGTTTAATCCTCTATCTTTCCTGATCAGACCCTACCGCTGTCAATATCTGAACTGTTTCTGTTTTGTCTGTGTCCTTCAACAAGTCACTGTGGCACATTTATTTTTTATTTTGGAAATTATGCAAATTAATCCAAAGTTGTTTTTAGCTCTAGAGTTTTAATTTGTATATTTTGCTCTTTTAATCTTTCTAAAATTTAGTTCTGAGATGATTATCAGCTGCTGAACAACCTGAGCAGACTCTCTGTAGTCTACATTGAGTTTAAAAAAATCTTTCAGCCTCTTTTCTTTGGTCTTCTTTCCCCTCGTTGTCTCCACACATTCGACAATCCAAACATACCACTGTATTTATTTTATACCTTAAGTCATTGTACATATTGCTTCTTGATCAGTCTGGTAACTTCTTGGGTCTTTCAAAGATTCTGCTTTTCTAAAGCCTTATCTAATAAAATAAAACAAAATTATTGCTTTTTACTTCATATCACCATCATGCCTTTTGCAGAGTTTATTACTGTATTTATCATACCATATTACAATTTATGTCAGCTTATTTATTTACTAAGTTATGATCTTCTTGAAGAATTTTAGTTGTAAAATCAAGAAGAGAGAAATGTTAATAAAAAATGCCCAGAAAGAAATTTATATCTGCTTGTTAATTGGCATACAACAAACACGTGATGAATTATATATCCTCAAATGCTTTTAAAGCTCTTGGGTATTCCCTCTATTACAGATTCCCTATGACAATCTCAGATTACTTGTTTAATAACCACTTGTTAAATGTTTGGAGTAACTTTTGAATATTTTAAAAGAATTTTCTCTTTTAAACTTAATTTTTCCCCAAGTACATAGACCTTTATTTGACCTTTATCTGTGGAGTCATAGATGTCTAATAGGATGCCCTTCAGCCATCCCCATTATGACCAAATAATAATAGCTAACATGATGAAACAATTATCACGTTACAAGTGCTTTTCAAGGTTTGACCAAATTAATTCTTACAACAGGTCTACATACATTTTAACTTACTTGATCACATAGTAATTGGTGGAGCAAAGATCAAAATGTAGAAAGTGTGGATGCAGATTTTACTTTAACCAGAGATACAGTGCACCAAGGCAAACCAGCCTGTAGTAGCCTGAATAAGGACCACTCTCAACAGCAGTCACCATTAATGTCACACTTTTACTGCCCCAGAATAACCAAAAAGTTCCTCCCCATATTTCATAGATTATCATCTCCCACATTCTTAAATGTTTATACTGGAAAGGAGAGTTCCAGAATCTAGGCTGTATGTTTTCCATAGGCAGATTGTCAAATTCTATCCAGCATTCTTTATTTGCTTCAATGTTTGTTGCTGTCTTTAAAAATTAGCACTGGAAAGATGATTATATTCATCGCCACCAGCTAAAAAGCATTGGACTCCTAGAGTGTAGCTTGAGGGATTTTGTAGGTTTTCTTTTTTCCATTAATATTTAAGCTTAAACTAAGGCAGACAAAACTGAATACATAACAAATAACCATCAAGGTTACTCTTTATGGGTCAAACAGAATGACAGCCTCAATTATTAAAATTCACTGCAACTGAAGGCAATGAATTTTACTGTGAATATTTTCCAAGTTCTTTCTTAAAATAGTTGGCTTTCCATTTTTAATAAGCTAAACTTGGAATTGTATTCAGCTATTGGATGGAGTTGAGTTTCAGCTTATGTTTTTCTTGAAAGGTTTATAATTTTCTCTGTTAATATAAAATAATATCTAAGTTTATATATGTTCATTTGAATGTCAATATAAATTGTAAACAACTCCTGACATTCTGGAGTGAGGTCAAGATCTCTGACCTTCTAGGAGAAGACCAAAGACCTTTGGATACAGTTGAGCCTATTCTACACTGAACTAAAATGAAGCCCATTCCTATGGTGTCCCAAATACCCCAACATCCCATGAATACCCCAGAGTAGAAAAATTATTTTTCTAAATAATTTTAGAATCTCCTAATATGTAATATAGGGAGGCCAAGGCAGGCTGATCACAGGGTCAGGAGTTCGAGACCAGCCTAGCCAATATGGTGAAACACTGTCTCTACTAAAAATACAAAAATTAGCCAGGTATGGTGGTGGGCATCTGTAGTCCCAGCTACTTGGGAGGCTGAGGCAGGAGAATCCCTTGAACCTGGGAGGCAGAGGCTGCAGTGAGCCAAGATCCTGCCACTGCACACCACCCTGGGTGACAGAGCAACAATCCATCTCAAAATACGTATATATATATACACACACACACACATATACATATATATATACATATATATATATATATGTAATATAGATTCTACTTCCTCTTTACCCACCACTGACACATTTCCTTTTTTATTTTCACGTTTTTGCTATTTGTTCTTTCTAATAACTTCCACATGCTCTCTGTCATCATCCAATTTGTTTGAGACAGATATGTCCTCTTTCCTGAAGGCAAAGGTAGGTTAATATTTGAGAGAATATTCACCTACCTTTGCCATCATTTCACACAAGCTGGTTCTGCACTTCTCAATGATTCCTAGTTCCTTTCTCAAAATCTCAACCTCAGAGTCGCTATTTCTTCATGTAGAATTTTGTCTCCTCCCAGTAAGCCCACCTACATACATTTTCAGCCTGCCAAAATAATGACAGATTGAGGATGGAAAAGACTGATATCTATGGCTAGGGTAGAGGGTCTACTGAACTAAGGATTTTCCCCTAGGCTAACCACATGCCTCTTGTTGAGGGAACTATAAGGATAAGAAAAGACCAGAAAACATAAGACTTAGTGTGGGATCCTAAAACAGTCTGCTGGTGAGCCATCCTGTTCATGTAGAACATTTTCTATACTTTGATCAGAAACAGCCCTAAAATCTGAAATGCACCTGAGAAGGGCTGGAGTTTCTTCTTTTTTCTTAAGTTCACAATTATGTTTTAGAAATTATCTTAGTGATGATGAGTAAAGGGCTAGTCTATTGAAGGAGCAAAGACAAGAGTAGGAGAATGGGAGAATGGAAGCATCTACCTTTTTGTTTGTACCACGGTTTTGTTTTGTTTTTTTTAAATGTGTCAATAGTTTTCAGGGAACAGGTGGTATCTGGTTGCATGGAGAAGTTCTTTAGTGGTGATTTCTGACATTTTGTTGCACTTGTCACCTGAGCAGTGTACACTGTACTCAATGTGTGGTCTTATCCCTCACCCTCCTCCCACCCGCCTCCCAATTCCCCAAAGTCCATTATATCATTCTTATGCCTTTGTGTCTTCATAGCTTAGGTCAAGCTTGTAAGTGAGAACATACAATGTTTATTTTTTTGTTGCTGACTTACTTCACCTAGAATAATGATCTCCAGCTTTATCCATGTTGCTGCAAATGCCATTATTTCATTCCTTTTTATGGCTGAGTAGTATTCCATTGTGATACACACACACACATGTGTATATGTATATATATATGTATATATATATATATGTTTGTGTATATATATATATACATATATATATATATATGTATTTTTCTTTATTCACCTGATTGATGGGCATTTAGGCTGATTCTGTATTTTTGCAGTTGCTAATTGTGCTTCTAAAACATGCATGTGCCAATGTCTTTTTCACATAATGACTTCTTTTTTTTCTGGTTAGATACTCAGTAGTGAGATTGCTGGATCAAATGGTAGTTCTACTTTTAGTTCTTTAAGGAATCTCCATGCTATTTTCCATAGTGGTTGTACTAGTTTACATTCCCACCAGCAGTGTAAAAGTGCTCCCTTTTCACTACATCCATGCCATATCTAATTTTTGGTTTTTAAATTATGACCATTCTTGCAGGAGTAAAGTGGTATCACATTGTGGTTTTGATTTGCATTTCCCTGATTATTAGTGATGTTAAGCATTTTTTCATGTTTGTTGGCCATTTGTATATCTTATTTTGAGAGTTGTCTTTTCATGTCCTTTGCCCACTTTTTGATGGGATTTTTGTTTTTTCTTGCTGATTTGTTTGAGTTCCTTGTAAAGTCTGTACATTAGTCCTTTCTCAGATGAAACAGTATACCAGCTTTTCTTGGGAAATCATTTTAAGAGAAAATGAGGAAAACTGTCTGATTTTAATTTTCCTGATAATGAGAATGAGAGAAAGATAATTAATGAATGAAATTCTTTAATTCTTACATTTGGGTACAGGGGTGATAGTTAAAAATACAAGAGTACCATGAAAGTCAAAGTTGAACTCCCTAATCTCACAAGCTTGTCTCAGGCTAGCTTGGCAGATATATAATATATATGCAGTTCTTGGGCAATCAGTAAGAAATACATTAGAGGGTTGTTCTTAGAGTATAAAAAGTAGCTTCTTGAATGAATTGCCCTAGATCAGGCAGGTCACTCCTAGAGTACTAAGAATGCTGAAATTGAATTGGCTTCTGTCCGTCCGCATTCAGGGACGTGGAAAAAAACATGAAGCAAGAATACTTTTTCAGGATACTAAAAGTGATTTATCCCCCTACCCCCTAATGCAAATGTATGGTTTTTTGTTTTTTCTTAAATTTCAGCTTGAAATGGCTCCACCTGAGGTTATGTTGTATTTCAATCCATGTGCATTTTTGTTAGTTTCCGGAAATGCTAAAAGAATGTCTGGTGGGTAAAATTCATCTAATGTCAGAACATGAGACAGAACATGAGAATATGGAATTCAAAACACACATACACACACACACTCACACACAAGTTCTTGGGTCTCTTTAGTTTGAGAGTGCTGATTTTTATGCTCCCAGCCCCACCTTGTGCTTTAGCAAGGATCCCTTTTGTTTGGAATACCACCTCTAAATGATAATGAAAAAAGTGGCAGCTTTTGAATTTGTATCAATCTTAAGAGCTTTGTGTTGCCTAAACATTGTCACAAACCGTTTTTCACAAACCTAAGAGCAGTATAGAATGATGATGATGAAGCTCTGTATGTCTATCTGTCAGTCTGTCAACCTATTTATTTACTTAGAAAAAGCAAAAGCTAAATAACCTCCTGTGCACAGAGTATTTACTGCTTTAGGGCACAATCTGTTGCAGAACAGTTAATACTGTTGCTAAGACATCTATTGTCTTAATGTATGCCTGGGCAGCCCCGTGTTCCGTCTTGCTTGGCATCTGTAGGTACGATGATTTATTGGTAATACTAGTCTTTGAAGGTCATAGTACTGCTAAGTCAAACATGTTTGAAGAGGGGAAAAACAGTGTCATTTTCTGTTGTTTCCATGGAATTTTCTATTCAAGAACACATTTTATCTTGAAAGAGGATACACTACTATAGCTAAGAAAAGGAGTGACATTTAATTTTGATTAAGGATTCCATTTTTTAAAATTTGAGATTTGCTTATTTACTTTCATTTTCATAGGAAAATAATATTCTAGGGTATTTCATTATCATCACCATCATCTTAATGAACAGTACGTGCAGAACATTTACGAAAATAAGAGGGAAATTTAGAAAGCAGAGACCCTGAGCACACACGAAATCTGACCTTTTATTTCAAAGAGGGAAGTGCTTGGTAGAGAGTTCCTACCCTCCTTCTAAATTTTTTTCTTTCCTCCTCATAGTATATTTGTAAAACTAAGAGAGTTAAACATTGATTGAGCCACAATAACCAGTAGGTTGAACTATTGCATTGAAATTCAGATATTACCATGGTCAGGTGGGAAGAAAGTGAGGGTGTTCTAGGCAGCTGTGATTTAAAGGTGCTTAGTATTTGCACACTCATCTGTCACCCAGAGTGTCCCCAAAGTAAATATCAGGGCATGTGCAAACGTAAGTAGGAAGCTTTATTCTTCTCTAAGACCACCAAAAAACCCAGCTTATTTTTATTTTACTTTGTGCTCAGTTTTATTTTTTTAATCAAATGCTACCTTTACCTCCACATTCACACTGAGGTAAAAGTGAATGAGCACAGTCTCCAAAGGTGATTGCTCTTAATTAGATATAAACTCTCTGTCAAATAAATATAGTTCTAAATTGAGGATATTAGTTATTCAGTTAAAAAAGGTTTTGTTTGTGTGAAAAAAGTCAGCCAGAGTAAGACTTTTTAAGTAACATATCACATAAACTTGGCCAGGTCAAATTTCAAGGAACTAAAAAAAAAAGAATTAAATCGTTGGATTTTAATGATCTGATCTTTAAAATTGAGGACTATATACCATATACTCATAGACAAATAATAGTAATTTTGCTAAATTCAACCTTCTTTTTTTCAAAATTTTTGAAGTAATGGAACATTCTGTAAACTTTGTAGACTATAGTCCTCATGAACCATGTTTTTATGAATTTTCCAGTTGTGTGAACATGCCTGACTGCTTAGAGCCTAAGTTTCCTCAGTTGTCATTTTTATAAGATTGATCACGGGATAAAAGGAGAATTTGCATAAAGTGCTAGACATAGGGAGCATACTTCATACTTGGTGAATGTTGTGATTAAATCATGGTACTTACTATGTGCGAAGTGTAGTTTCCTCAAAGTGCCCATGGTTGGCAACAATTTGCTTAGCTACATTTCTCCCCCTTAAAGCACCTTTAATTGTGTATTTTCTATTAGAATAGAATGAATAAAAATGTGACTATGTTTCCCCTTGTTCAGGAGCAACTCACAGACCAAAGCAAGCAACATATTTTGCAGTACCCTATTCAATAAAAAAATAGCCTTTGTCTATGTAGGTTGTGTTTGTTAACATTTGAAGGGCAAGGTTAATTTTCTACAACCTGTAAACACTTTGTTTGAGGTCTTTGCACCTCTGGATGAAAAATGAATGTTAATTAATGATGACAATGACAAAAGCATTTCATGTTTTTTACCATGTTGCACTTTACCTATCTCTAAGCCTTTTCCTCCTGAAGTGGGTTTTATATTATTTTATTCATTATTTTACCCCTGGTAACTTGTGCTTTGTTAAAATACAGCAGACTTCTTCCTCTTGCAGGTTACCATAGCAAATTGCATAAGAATTTACATCATAAATTATTCATTACATCCAATTTAGTATAATTATTAATTCCAGCATACATTGGTGCCTGATTACATCTCAGTGCTCATTGCTGGATCTTGACCATGTTCAGCTGAAAATAATGATCTGTCATGGCTGATAAGAATCTAACAAGTCCCACTAAAAGGTGGAAACATTTAATTAATATTGGTTTAATGAAACAATGATGGATCCAATTGTTACAATCTGTCAGAAATTATTTCTAAGGTAATCCAAAATCTAACTGGTAATGAATTTAAGAGCTAGCACTGATGTGCAAGCAATCAACATGCTTTCCAATTTAAGAGCAAATTGGGATGTACTCTTCCCTAGGTATCTTTCTGCAGAAGTAAATCAGCTCTACTTACACTGAGAAGGTTTGCTCCCAACATCAGTTCTGGTATTTCAAGCTTTCATGCCTTATGCTCCCAATGAGCCCTCTCCTTGCATTAAAGATGCATCCTGTATTGTATGTGAATGTTCCAAGCTGCACTGCCTCCCACGCGGATCTCATTTTAACTCTGACTAAGTTGAACTGAGCAAAGTTTGCAGTTGTATTTCCCACTGGGATTTTAACCTGGGTAGAATATGGCTGTAGATTCAGTTCAAAAGACTTTTGGCTGCAAAACCATATTATTCTAAACATCCAGGGAACATCAGGAAATAGATAATAGATAGGGTCTAATTTTGATTTGAATTTTGTTTTTTTTTTTAATGTAGAGAAGAAATGGGTCTCGTGCAATCAGACTGATGTTGTTATATTAGTTAATATGCTTTGAGTCAGATTTTATTTATTTTTCAATCTGGCGTCTCCTCCAAATCAAGCAACAGATAATATTATTACTTATTTTTAAATCTAAAGAATGTATTTGGTGGCATATTTTTTAATCCTAGTAGAGAAAATAAATTAAACATAACATGTATGATAACATCTCTCTTTCCTGAAAGCCAGTGGTGTGCTAGGTACTTTGTGTATATTTGCTTTCATACTCACAATGGTGTTTAAAAGTAGACATTATATTTACCATGTTTAAGATGAGAAAGCTGAAACTTGAGGTCCTCATGTAGTAAACTCATGAGTAGAGATATATCCAGGTCTGTCTGATGTTAAATCTATAATTAGCTACTTCTGAACATTTTATTGAAACACATGTCTAAACCAGAGGCATAAGGCAGGGACTGTTTGAACAGCTAAACTGATTAGTTTTTTCATCTTTTTCATATTAGACCATTGGGTGTATTTTAATGCTGTGTCATTGAAACACACATATGGGTAAGATGACTGAAGGTAGAAAGGCAGAACTTATACACTTGCCACCAATTCAATAACAGGTTTTGATTAAATAGTTTCTGTTTCAAGAGGCATGAACTGATAGATATCAGGCTCATCTACTGTGGTAATGAGTCATATTACAAAACTATATATCCATCACATTTCAACTCTTGTACTTCCCCGTATGTTTTCCCAAGAAAATATTCAAAAATCATTTCTAAGGCTACTTTTGTGTGTGTGTATGTGTGGATTTTATTTAAAGTATTTTCCTAGAGATTTGTGGGACTGGGACTTTCAGATCACTGTCAGTTGTCTTCCTTGAAGACTCAGGGGCAATGGATACCTCAGTAGCACTTTGAGCACCCACCTTAGAAAACCACTGATGGACAAATGTTATCATCTTTGCCCTGCAGTTCAGTGTGCACAAGCCGAAGGTCTTCTGCACCACCTGAGAATTCATTAATATCTTTAAGGCTTACCCCATGTGTATCACATTCAATCTACCCTGGAGTTCAGCATCACAAATATAACTCTCCTGTAAGAGGAGAGGTAATGCTATTTATATATAACTGTTCTATTGGCTTCTGGGACTTCATTATATACTTAGTGTTATATGATGCAATTTTAGAGATCTTTTCTGGAACTACTTTGTATAATCCTTAAGCAATGTTAAAGCTTGTTACAGTTTTTTTTCTTATTTTCACAAGTTTATTGGGCCGCTATAAAGCTGAGAGAAAATCTCTCAGGAAAAAGAACGTGAAAGATAGCTAGTGTGGGAACAAAGACCAGAAGAACCATGCAGAATAAGGAAAGAGAAGCCATAGAAGTAGGCAGTAAAACCTGAAGGGTGGGAAAAAAAGCTAAACCCATTGACCTCTCTGTTTATACACATGTATTTATCTTGGCATTTTCACAAAAGTGCCAAGTAAACTGCCTGATTGTTTATTTGTTAATTAATCAATAACGTAATTCCTCTTAACTACCCTCTAGAAGCAGACAATCAGATAATACAAAATAATTATTATCTCCCTATTAATTTATTTAATTTTGATTTGTTGAATGCCAGAGGAAAGCTTTAGGAAATGCCTGTGGAGATTATGCAGATCTATAGATGAATAAAAAGAGAAAAATACTTATTTCTAATACAGGTATGTTTCAATTCTTAAGAGAGAATTGCAATGTAGAAACAGGAGCATGATTTAAGATTACCTAATATAACATATTGTTCATATTTCTATACCTTATAAATTTTGTTAATTTTGGAAAATTACTTTGGAGATATAGGAAATGGTCCTCACCTTTCCCTTCAATTAGGAACTTCCTCCAAATGTATCCTATATGGTTATTAGGAAAAGAGATGTACATGCTGGGGATGGTCGTGGTAATATTTTGACAAAATGTTAATGTATTATTTCTTTTGTACTTTTGCACATAGCATATTTATAGTTGGATCAAAACAGCCCTCTGTCTCAGGAGTATCATTCAGAATGTTACCGAAGGAATGGAAAGAGAAATATTTCTTCTTCATTTTCTGGCATTCAATGTCGGATTTGATATTATCTTCTTTAGCATATCAACATCCAGTTGGTATACTTTTTTCCTTTTTTGGAGATAGGGTCTGGCTTTGTCACCCAGTTTATTAGTCAGGGTTCTCTAGAGGGACAGAAATATTAAGATAGATGTATATATAAAATGGGGTTCGTTATGGAGTATTAGCTCACACAACCACAAGGTGAGGTCCCACAATAGTCTGTCCGCAAGTTGATGAGCAAGGAAGCCAGTCCAAGTCTCAAAGTTGAAAAGCTTGGAGCCCGATGTCCAAAGGCAAGAAGCATCCAGCACGGGAGAATGATGTAGGCTTGGAGGCTAAACTGTTCTACTCTCTCCACGTTCTTTTGCCTGCTTTTACTCTGGCAGGACTGGCAACTAATTAGATTGTGCCCACCCAGATAGAGGGTGGGTCTGCCCTTCCAAGTCCACTGACTCAAATGTTAATTTCCTTTGGCAACACCCTCACAGACACACTGAGGAACAATACTTTGCATCCTTCAGTCCAATAAAGTTGCCATTCATTATTAACCATCACACCCAGGCTGGAGTACAGTGGTGCGATCTCAGCTCACTGCAACCTCTGCCTCCCAGGTTCAAGTGATTCTTGTGTCATAGCCTCCTGAGTAGCTGGATTACAGGCATGTACAATGACACTTAGTTATTATTATTATTATTATTTTGTATTTTTAGTAGAGATGGGTTTTTACCATGTTAGCCAGGCCAGTCTTGAACTCCTGGCCTCAAGTCATTCACCTGCCTCAGATTCACAAAGGGTTAGGATTACAGGCATGAGCCATGGTGCCTGGCTAGTTTGGATGTTAGACAACATATTTTTCTCTCATGGCACATGTAGAAGAATTTAGGGAAAAGACAAAAAGGAAGTAAATGAAAGAAGTTGAATCCTTGCACACAGGAGATTAAGGGATAAAGAAAAGGAGCAGAAGACATTAGATGCTCAAACACGTAGGTAATTCCCACCTGGAACGAGAAGGTATATTATGAAATAGAGTTATGAAAGGCACTAACCTTCTTCCATTTTGAACTATAAGGAAAAATAAGTGTGCAGAGCAGCCGAGTACTGACAGTGGATGGTTCCATTTAGTTAAGAGCATGGAATTGCATTGCCAGGACTGCAGCATTCAAGTTTAAAATTCCAGCCAATTCTTGTGTGGCTAATGAGTGTGCTTGCAGTCGGGAAAGCTGTAGTGAAAGTGAGATAATGCCAATGTAAAGGCTGAGGTGAGCTATTTTAGAACAGAAGACATGATGGAAGATAAGGCAGAAGTGTATAGTACTGGCAAATGCCAAAGGCCAGAGAAAGACCGCAAAGTGATTTCTATTATCTACAAACAGTGGCAGTTCGCACTGTAAGAATGCACAGAAATGGACCCAGATATCGTTGAAAGGCTACCAACTTGTGCACACCAGCTAGCTTTCCCCTCAGATATCATGAGTACTCACTGTCATGAGAACAGCGTGGAGGTAACTGCCCCCATGATTCAATTACCTCCCACCTGTTCCTCCTATGACACATGGAAATTATGGAAACTACAATTTAAAATGAGATTTGGGTCGAGACACAGCCAAACCATATCACACTCGTTGAATGGCTTTGGCCAAAATCCTGATAATGTTATGGACAATAAAGTCCAGCTGGTCTCAGACAGAGATGAGGAACTTGTTGTGAACTGGAGCAAAGGTGATGCTTGTTATACATTAGCAAAGAGATTGTCAGCATTTTGCCCCTGCCCTGGAGATCTGTGAAACTTTAAACTTGAAAGACTTGATTTAGGGTATCTAGTGGAAGAAATACCTAAGTGGCAAAGCATTCAAGAGGAAGCAAAGCAGAAAAGTTTGGAAAATTCTCAGCCTGACAATGCAATAGGAAAGAAAAACTAAGACCAGTGGTGATGAGCTTCTTTTTCATATGCTTGTTGACTGCATAAATGTCTTCTTTTGAGAAGTGTCTGTTCATATCCTTGGCCCACTTTTTGATGAGGTTATTTTTTTTTTCTTGTAAATTTATTTATATTCTTTGTAGATTCTGGTGTGGTGATTCCTCAAGGATCTAGGACTAAAAATACCATTTGACCCAGCAACCCCATTACTGGGTATATGCTTAAAGGATTATAAAACATTCAACTATAAAGACAGATGCACAGGTATATTTATTGCAGCACTGTTCACAATAGCAAAGACTTGGAACCAACCCAAATATGCATCAAAGATAGACCGGATTAAGAAAACTTGGCACATATATACCATGGAATATTATGCAGCCTTAAAAAAGGATGAGTTCATGTCCTTTGCAGGGACATGGATGAAGCTGGAAGCCATCATTCTCAGCAAACTGACACAAGAAC